>NDXB01003828.1:70336-113554 GCA_002631895.1 Agapornis roseicollis | reverse complement strand
TTTTTATTTTTTTTTTTTTTTTTTTTTTTTTTTTTTTTTTTTTTTTTTTTTTTTTTTTTTTTTCCTCTTAAATGAGGAGTTATTAAATAAGAAACTGTAAATGGAATCACATTGCTTTTCTGCATTAGCTATCAAGGACTATGACATAGATCTCATGAGATCAGCAAATATGGACAAATAAGACTGTATTACTTTGTTATTCTTACTCTCTTTTGAGGAAAAGAGACCACATTTCTATTTGGACTAGAAAATTGTTGTGAGAAATAGAAATTATTTGGTAAAATATTTGAGAAGCTGTCATAGATAAGACAGAATAAATTACAACCTGTAGCAGATCTGGATACTGAAGTTTATTTAAGAAACAAAATAAGTGCTTTTTGCTATGCTTGATTATGAAACATACTCCCTCACTCCCTTGTAGTCCTTTATATTGTTTTATCAGATACAATAGCATAGCAAACTGACTTTTGATCATCGGGGACAATTTGTTGCTTATACATAAGATAAACTATTATGTACTTACTTAAGCTTACTTAAGCTTTGGGGTTAGTTACAGACACTCCTTATATCTAGGCTCAGGAACCTATTGAGAATAACCCTGTACTGAAACTTGTAAGGTGTAAGGCATTGTACCATAACTAATTTACACCTCACAGTTCCTTAGTGTTCAATCTGCACCCATTTAGACTTCAGCAGACTGGTTGTGGGAGTCCTCTGTGGAAATACAACTAGGCATGTCAGCATGAGAGATCCTGATCATTAAAAAAGCTAGATACGGCAGAGTCTGCAAACAGATAGAAAAATGATCTCAGCTTTGCAATAAAAATGGATGGGGATCAGTTATATTCAGGTATCATGCCAACTTTTCATGAGTTAACAAGGTTAACTGGTTAATGGTGATCATGTGGCTGTGGAATATACCTTAGATAATTACTCCATAAAATTAACCAAGGATCAGCTGTATTGTCTAATAAGACAATAAATATATTGTCTTATTTATTTTGTCTTGATGTTGTCTGCAAGTTTAGACAATCCCACCATGTTTATTTATTTTAAGAGGTCATAGGAGATGCACAGTCAACAATTACAATTTTGGAAGCACTGGGAAGGCTAAAGCCTGGAAATCTGTCAGGTGTAGGACTTTTACTGGGATCAGACTGATAACACAGCCTGAAAAGCTTATTGTGTACTAAAGCTGTCTTGTTCCTAGTCCTACAGAGTTTAGCACAACTGTGCCTAACACTCAATTTCTCCATCCATACCTCAGAACCTAACAAGGTTTTCCCATCAAATATTCTGACTAATTAACAAGACTTTTACATAAGCATATGACAAGATCACACTCTTAATCAGAAAAATAAATATGTGCTATCCTCAACATTTCACCATTTGTTCGATATAACTACTTTCCAGTATATGTATACACATACTTGTTTTATTCACATCTACATTCTGATGAAAAGCTGTACCTTTTCTTGTAAAATTTCTGAGATTTTTCTTTCATCTTCAGGAAAGACGTGCATGACTTGGTATGATAATGACTTCTCTTGATGTGGCTGTGTAAGTAACAAAGGGACAAATGGGGAAACAATGTACTTTTCTTACTAACTGTTGCTCACCAATCCTCTTTATGCTCATTGCTATATCCTTATTGCATCCACCACCTGCTGCCAAGAGAGATTTCTTTTAGCCTACCAAGCTATATAAAGTTATATGACTGTTTGCTTCTTTGATTGCTTTCTTTGCACACTATTGAAGGAAATGAAAGTATTGTCCTGATGAATAATTTGGTTAATCAGCTTACATTTCTGCAATTTAGATTACTTAATAGTAAAGAAAAGCAAGGAAATTGCATCTCCCTTTTTCTATGTACTCTTGCGTCAGAACCTTTAGAACATGCTAGATTCAATGGTATCTACATACTAGAATTACTGTTGTGGGTTTTTTTAACTAAACCAGACTACCTTTTTTTTTAGCAAAGATATTCTTAATGATTTTACCAAAGGGGATTTCTAAATCATTTACCAGAAGGAAAGGAAGTACATTAAAAGATCGTTAAGGTTCTGTCAGAAAACAAAAGCAAGGAAAGCTATTATTATAATAGGTGAAATGCACCGTGTATCTGCTGGTTTTGGACATAACAGAGAAATAATAGGATACAGTCAAGAGAGGGTTTCAAAGAAACATTTCTATTGCAATGTATGAGGTGTTGATAGCATTATTTTCTATTATTAGGATGTAGGATCCATAGTTACAGAGAGTCACAGAAAGCTAAATATTTTGTGCCTATCCATTGTTGAGGTTTTGTGGTCTCAATTTACAACATAGAAACACCCTCTTATAACTTGGAATTTTCACTCAAGTTTTTCCTTGTTCTTCTCTAACCATCTTTAATTTTTGAATAGTTTGGCTGACAAAATGCAAGAGGTACTTTTTACTAATACAAAATGTGATTCAATTCCATATTAACTATTGTGAATCCTTTATATCAGGACTGAATTCACACAGAAAAAGAAAAATTAAGAAGAACCACCACCTGTGTCAAACTCCTGTCTATCATAATTAATTGTTTCTTAGGAAAACTGTATACCACCTTGTAACCACTTCAGTGGCACAGATATCAATTAAAAAAAAATAGGGTAATATAAATTTATGTTATATCTCAAATCTAGCAAAATGTTGATGAAATCCAAATCCACTCTATACATATTTCTCTGTTTGTTTTTTGTTTTGGTTTTGTGTTGTTTGGTTGTTTTTTTCCTTTTAATTCTATATTTTTTTTTAATTATTTTTTGTCCTTATTCTTGAAGTAAACATTCTCAAGTTACATATGTGTGTTACATATTCTCTGTAAATTGAGAACAGTTTTCGCTATTTAGTCATCAGCATACATTAAGCATACATTAACATTACAGACAGGACAAAATATTGTCCTGAAAAGAACTTCGAAAAGAGTTGATTCTTCACCAGATAAACTAACTCAGAAAACCAGTTTTTGACTGTACAAAATAATTGTTGCTGTTATTTTTCTTATTAAAGCAAATCGATATTTCAATCGTTCTTCTACTTAGATCATATTTCAGAAAAAGCAAAGCACTGTAAATGATGTGATCTGTATTTGTAATTGTCATATATTTGTAATGCACCTTCCCTGAAGTCACTCTTGTGAACGGAGTACAATGACACCTGAATTAGGTTTAAAATGGTAGCAATGAAGATGTTCAGGATATTATCTATAGAAGGAATCAAGTGTCAGATCCCTTTACCTTAATCACAACTGCTTTGGGATTCCTTAGGCAGAGAGTTCATTGCTTAGATATCGCCATTATTTTAACTGCTTTCATTTTCTTAAATATAAAGATACCACGTCAGGGTTTGGAAATCCCCGAGCTATAAGCTGCTGGAGGCCTGGACAATAGAATGGAAGAATACTGATATAAGCTTGTCCTAATCTGTTTGTCTCTAGACATGTGATATCAGCCCTTGCTGGAGATACCAGCCTAAATGGATTTTTAGTCTGAGTAAACAGAGCCATTCTTATATATTTTTTTTTTTTCCTTCCTGCATTTTCGTAACTTCACTAGCACTCCACCTGTGCTTACTCACTTCAGAGCTTAACCTAACAGCTCAGACTAGATGTCTTTGGAGACTGAACTGGCAGAATCTCACCCAGTGACACACAGTAAAATCCCTTTTTCTTGGCAGGAATCATGTCCCAAATGAAATGATGAGGGCAGAAAGTGGGTTTGTAGACTTCGTTCTTATTTGTAAGGATCTGATTTATTCAGCAATCACTGCTTAAGTTTCTGTAGTTTTCATCAGATGATGGACAGCTCCACATTAAATCCACAGTTTTGCTCATTACAATCTGTCTGCGGATTTGGTAGTTTGTGCAAGTTTATATATTCAATGATACTACAAGCAGTTACCATTTTTACTTTGCTTGCATTGTCTTTTGATAGCCTGACATTTGCTGTCTTCAAATACATGAACCTGCCTTGCCACTGTGCTACTTCAGCTTATTCCAGTGAAAATGAAGTTTGATACTTGTAATACACTTGAAAAGTGCTTTCCTTTTTACCTTCTCCTATGTATTATCTTTTCATAAGTATCACAGAACTCCTATTTTCCAAACACTTATGAGTTGCTATTTTTGTGTTCTTTGCATTATTTCTAGCTCAGTTTTGCTGTTCTTCAGCCAGTTGTAATTTCACAGCTTAAGGACAGCCCCAAAGGAAAGCGTATATTTCTGATCTCACATTAGCCAAATTCATACATGGAAAGCAGTGTAAATGAGAGAGGGGAAAAAAAGGTCCATACATTTTTCAGCTTGACAGTCAATTTTTCATTTATTTCTGTAATACTACATGACAATGGCACATGATTTATTAGAGTATGAAACATTTCTGATCTCAGAATGAGGCACGTAATTCCTTTCTGTTTACTGCTTCAGTAGTAGTACTGTTGTTATATGCAGTTGGCAATTTCTTATCAATCAAAACTTCTGTTTTCTTCTGTTTGGAGAGACACATCATTTTCAACAACAGATGCCAAACTCTGGGAAAGAGTTTTCAAAACTGGGCTGAAATTTCTAGTTGCATCTGTGAAAGCAAATATTCCTGGAAGATGGTGGTTCTCCACCTGCCTTTCCTTTTTCTTCTCTTGCTTCGTTTTGTTGGTAAATTTTTATTTATTTTGAGGAATAGGTCACTGAAAAATTAAAAATATTCTCATTTCAGTATTCTCTTAGGTTTCATGGGATAATAACAATTTTTAGGAAGCTACTAAATTCCAGTTACAGAGTTGGTTACTGCTGGGCCAGGGTGCTGTAAAGAATGGCACGAGAAGCCTCAAAACTTAAAGATTAACTTATTCTCAAAATCTTAAAAGAGAAGTAATTACAGTATAATTAGTTAAATAAATAAAAGGATGCTAATTATTATTACATCTAAAGTTAGCTTACAGCAAAACTTTTTATTAGAAATACAAACAAAAGGAAATGTTCAACTAATTGCACCTGAGAGAATATGTATTAATGGGCACTGATACCCCTCGGTGTGTTGAACAAGTATGATTGTATTATTGGTATCACTTTTATATAAGCAACAAACTTAAATCAATAATACTCATATTTACTCACTTAGCTTTTTCCCTTAGTTTGTCATGAGTAAACAAGAACACAGAATTTTGAAAATTCAAATTGTTTTAACACTAGACAAAACTTGCTTCAGATATTGCAAGTTCTTGTTTTTGTTGCCTGTCATGCAGCAGGGAATTTGGTCAAACCACCAGAGCACATTCCTAATAAATGTCTTTAGTGGTTTTGCACCACAATCCAGTGTGAAAAATAGGCCAGTTGTTTTGTTTGCTCTACCACATACACATTTCTCTTGATTATTCCTTACGTTTGCTGATTAAGATACCATGACAGAACACATGGTCAGGAAGTAATCAGCAAATGATGAATTTAGATAAATGTTGGTCTGGTCTATTCAGTTATACCTATATTCAGTAAAAAGTACTTTTAGCAATGTTAAATCTCAGTATTTTGGATGCAATCTTAAAACAAAATAACTGCAGTATTTTGAAAACAATTGCACAAAGAGTGTGAGAAGCGCCAGCTTGACTTATGAAGCATTTATTCCAAATACAAGATTAAAGTCACAACCCAGCATTTATAATTTTAAAAGGCCAACATTATTATGAAAAGCATATATACTTCAGCAGAAAATTCTACCCCAATTAAAGATATTTAAGCATTCAGATACTGCAAAATAATTTTTATTTTTCAGCAAGAGATACGTAAGTGTTTAAAACTATTCATGTGTTCAACCATCTTGTTCCATTGGAACATGCACTGTAAATTTGAAACACCAAATTTTGGGTTAGTAATAATTTAGAATTTGTAGATCATTAGATGTTTTTAATCCTAAAGCCATCTATCTAGCTTTTGACATGTCAAATAAAAAATAAATGGATTTTAAAATTTATTTGTAACAGTCTCTAACACTATCAATCAGAAACCACATATTTTGTCTCCAGGGTCATGAAGCTATTTTGAGAAATGTCACAGAAAGAGTGGAACTGATCCACAAGGTAGTTTGAGTGCTACTTACTGGCTTCTGCTCTGTTTATATGAACATTCAGTGAGGGCAAAATTGAAAGATGCTTTGAATATTAATATTTGTAGAAATGTCATTGGAGAAGTCATCTTCTGGGAATGGTACCCGTAAACAGCTGCTTCAGCAAAATTACAGAAAACAATAACATCTCATTCACTCTTAAGGCAACTTGCATAAGGATAAAAATGAAGAGAAGCATATAACTTTATCAGATGTCCTGAAAAAGGGGACAATATTATTATTTGAATTACCACTAGTGGTGATGAGAATTGATGAAAAGATAGGAAAGGCAGGAAATATACATGCAAAAAAAATTAATCTAGCTAGAGTCCTGAGTTGCAAACGTGACAGATGTCATATACAAATCATAGGCAGCCAGATGAGGGTGACTTGTGAAGTCTCCAAGAAATCAGGTGACCTGTGATAGGAGATTTCAAGCTGATGTGATTGATTTAAAGGTAATTGCAATGGTATATTTAAAATTGATGTGACTGATTTAGAAATAATTAGGAGGATGGTCATAATTGATGGTCCTTATGACTGGTGTGGTCAGAAGACCATAGCCATAAGCCTTAATTTTGCTTCTCCATCCATTTTGCATCAGCATAAAGCCTATCCACAATTAAAGAATTTACATTCACATGACAACTTCCAAACACTATTTGAATATAAATAAAGACTTATAAGCAGCTACATTATATTACTTTCAAATTGTTTATTTTATATTCAGTTACAGAGCAAAGTCAGATTTTACCTGTGCACACACCTAATGTTGCTTCAAATGGAATTTCTACCCTGATTATAAAATCAGGCTTTTCATAACTTACAGGAAAATCACTAAAAAACTGAAACAATATTTTCACCCAAATGTCTAGGTTGAAAGAGCTGTGATTATTCATATTATTCACAACACAGCTGGGAATTTTTGCAGTACACACAAACCCTTCTTTTCCACACCATGGCTAAAAAGGTGACTTTAAAATAACTTAGACTAATTGTCATGGTTTAACCCACCAGGCAACTAAGCCCCATACAGCCACTTGCTCACTCCTCCCTTGTGGGATAAGGAAGAGAATCAGAAGAGTAAAAGTGAGAAAGCTCATGAGATAAAGATATTTTAATAGGTAAAGCAAAAGCTGCATGTGAAAGCAAAGCAAAACAGGGGATTCATTCACTGCTTCCCATCACAGGGAAGTGTTCAACCATCCCCAAGAAAGCAGAGCTCCATTGCATGTAATGGTTACTTCAGAAGACAAATGCCATCACTCCAAATGTCATAGAATCATAGAATAGTTAGGGTTGGAAAGGACCTTAAGATTATCTAGTTCCAAACCCCCTGCCATAAGAAGGGACACTCCACACAAAACCATGCCATCCAAGGCTTTGTCCAACCTGGCCTTGAATACCACCAGGGATGGAGCACTCACAACCTCCCTGGCCAACCCATTCCAGCATCTCACCACCCTCACAGGAAAGAATTTCTTCCTTAGATCCAATCTAAACCTCTCCTGTTTAAGTTTGAACCCAATACCCCTTGTCCTGTCACTACAGTCCCTAATGAAGAGCCCCACCCCAGCATCCCTATAGACCCCCTTCAGATACTGGAAGGCTGCTAGGAGGTCTCCATGCAGCCTTCTCTTCCCCAGGCTAAACAGCCCCAACTTTCCCAGCCTGTTTTTGTATGGGAGATCTCCAGTCCCCTTGATCATCTTTGGGCCCTCCTCTGGACTTGTTCCAACAGCTCCATGTCCTTTTTATGTTGAGGACACCATGTCCNTTCCCCAGGCTAAACAGCCCCAACTTTCCCAGCCTGTTTTTGTATGGGAGATCTCCAGTCCCCTGATCATCCTTGTGGCCCTCCTCTGAACTTGTTCCAACAGCTCCATGTCCTTTTTATGTTGAGGACACCATGTCCCCCTCTTCCTTATTCTTTCTTCATGCTGAGCATGAAATCATGTGGTATGGAATATCCCTTAGATCAGTTGGAGTCAGCTGTCCAAGCTGTGTTTCCTCCCAACTTCTCTTACACCCCCAAATTACTTGCTGGTGGGAGAAGGAGGAAAAGTCTTAGCTTTGTGTAAGCACTGCTCAGAAATAACTAAAACATCCCTGAATTACCAACACTTCCCAGCACAAATCCAAACCACAGCTCCATACTAGTTACTGTGAAGTAAATAACTTCTACTCCAGCTAAAACCTGCGCACTAATCTAAATTCTAGTAACTTCAGTCTCTTGTGTTTTCTGATTCTGTGCACTACCATAGCAACAAGTAGTTCTTGAGGCAGAGGAGGCAGTTTTATGAGGCAGAAAAATTATTTCATTCAAGCGGTAGTGTACATACAAGCGCCTGGCAGTAAGAACATTTGTGCAAATAACCATACACATTATCTCCCCAACAGTTACTCTTCATTACTAGCTGACTAGAAACACTGCACTTGATTTTGCTTTCCCACCTTTCTGTAAACGTTTTCAAAATGATACCACCATGCAATGTACTACCTCTGCTGCTGACTGCCTTCAGTAGCCACATGCCACGATAGAGCAGTCACAGACCTTTAAGAGGACCATGTGTTAGATCTTTTCTCTAGTACATCTACCAACAGTGTGCTGGAGACGTGGGTGTGTTGTACTCTTATGATGTGTGCTGTGTCAGATTACTCCATGCTGCTCCAGTACTAACATCATCAGAGAAACCATAGGAGTGTAATGCATAGCAAAGTGCATAATAATGCAGCACTGCAATATGGCTCACAGTTATGACAGTGATTCACTTTCTGTCTTAAAGGTGCTATTATTTGTTCAACAGCAATGAAATCAAGCAAATGTGCATGAAGAAAACATGAAATTGTCACTCTGTAGCAGTCAGAAACTCTGCTCTCTCAGCCCTGCTGTGTCTCATTCTGGCTGTGTTGTAATGCAGAAGTGTGCGTAATTTATGGCCACCTGACAAATCAAAGCAGCCACAGTAGTGTTAGGTTCATTTTACCAGAAAAAGATGTTGCGCAACTCAAGGCACTTGTGCCTGCTTCAGTTCTTCCAAGCTCCTTCCCCAATCTCTTCCATAGTAAGAGCGAATGGAGAAGGAGATAACTGACCTCCTGATAACATAAAAAATTTCTAATGCAAAGGAATTCCCTGTCCACCTCTTTGGAGAACAAGTGTCTCTGTCAGACTGGCATCTTTCCCATTAAAGCTCTTGGAGACTGGGAGAGACAGAGATCAATGTCCATTGCTTAGCTGCTTCAGCTGATGGTGAGTAATATAATTACACAAATTAAAAAAGAAAAAGTCACTGTACTATGTAATAGTCATAACAGTGCAAAATTTCTGGATGGAACTGAGCAACAAGAAATTTTTATCCCTTCCAAATATTTCAATATTTGAAAGAGTAAAGGTTTCAAAACCCTTCCTCTTGTTCAGCAGGTCAGCTGTAAGGCTTTGTAACATGGCCAAACCACTTTCCTTGTATGGTAAAATGTGTAATATAAGACTAAAATGATTTCTTTAGTCATTATCAAAAACTTGGTTGAATTTCTTTTGCATCCTGGGCCAGGGCCAGCAAAACTGTCATATTCTAATGAGGATAAAAAGAAAATTATTTCTTCAAGATTGACCTTTTATATTCAGAACAGTCAGAAGCATTTTCCTTGAAATGTTTTATCTAGCTCTGGTTTCCAGCACTATATTTTTGTTTATAAAATATGATTTTAAAAAGTATGATAGTATTGTCTTTATATTAGCAGGTTTGAGTTTTAATTCTCTAGACTTGTCAAGGGGGCTGATTTAGTTTTTCATTTCCTACAGTTCTGTGTGAGTGAGTCTCATTAAATGGAATAGCTGTTCTGCATGCAAATCAGAAAAAAAACAGATCTGTTACTTCTGGTGGACTGTTGTAGCTTAGCATAGGTTAAATACACAGCCAGGTTTGCTAAGCACTGTTGTCTGTGCATGGAGTGCAAATGGTCATTTTGAGTGTCTTTTTAAAATGCTTTAAAATAACTCTTATCTTGGCATCTCGGAAGATCTTGGCCAGTCCTTCAGTAACATCAGGGGATGCTGGGGAGGGGCTCTTCATTAGGGACTGTAGTGACAGGACAAGGGGTAATGGGTTCAAACTTAAACAGGGGAAGTTTAGATTTGATATAAGGAGGAAGTTCTTTACTGTGAGGGTGGTGAGGCACTGGAATGGGTTGCCCAGGGAACTGGAGAATGTTCCATCCCTGGCAGTGTTCAAGGCTAGGTTGGAGGAAGCCTTGAGTGGCACGGTTTAGTGTCCCTGCTTATGACAGGGGGGTTGGAACTAGATGATCTTAAGGTCCTTTCCAACCCAAACTATTCTACGATTCTATGAAATATTATTGGCCGGAATAATTTTTGTTTTGTTTCAGAGTTTTGGTATTCCTTAAAAGTGAGATTTTGTTGAACCAAACCAGCTACCTACCACTGAGAATATGCAAGTACTGGGGAGGTGGTGTGTGTGGTGTGTATGTGTGTTCTTCCTCAGAACTTAACCTGAAAGAGAATGTCAGATATAAAAACAGTGGAGTAGATGATGGCCACAATAAATCATTTCTATCCCAAAGCTAAACGGTTTGCAAGAGCCTTTGCTCTTACAGTGAAAAGGAATATCTGTCTCCTAACCTGATCAGAGGTAAGGCTTGCTGTTTGCTCAGTGTGCCATCATATTCCTTGTGTGCATGTTCCCAAGATGAAAAGGAGCACGCATACATCTGCAGATTCTGTGTGCTCAAAGTACTCCCCTTTGAAGTTCTGAAAAGTGTCAATGTCCTAAGAGGTTTCAGGGATACACAGTTTTACTTAATTTGTAGAACTGCTTTTAGAGATTATATCAAATAACATTAAAAAAAATCCAACAAACAAGTAGAAGAAATATGAAATATCTTGAGATTATTTTCTCTTGTGATATTGCCTCTCCCAAAACTACAGTGATCAGGTTTCCCCCACTCTGCAAGTGAAGCATGAATTTTCTTTTACTTTTGTTCAAATTTATGATTATAATACAACGTGACTGATCTGTGTGACAGCTCCTAAAACCTTGAGATTCAGTGGGATTCTCTTTGTTGTAATATTCAGGGTACTATTTTATGATCCTGCACTCAACAAACCATCAATCATTGTGAGTAATATATAATTACATATTGCTTAAGAGAAAGAACTGTTTTTTAACCTCAAGGTAGCATGAAACACTTTAAAGTAATTGCTAAAGGTATGACATTTTAAATAGAGATGCTGTCTCAGATGCAAGGAGTTCAACTGCTGACTAAGTAAACGATAATCATAAAAAAAAAAAGCAAAACCAAAACTACTTAACACTTAAACATCACCAAAGAATATGTTTAATACCCTAAAAGCAGAGTCCATGAGGTGAACAAAACAAAGCAAAGTGATTTTGTCATTTTCTCATAGGAACAAGGATAAGTTTGGAAGTTGACATTGTGCTAATTACATATTATAGATGACACAAGTTTTTCTGTTACTCTAGTGATGAAAATGAGACACAAATTTTTCTAGCAAAATGTCTGTGTGAACTTGGGATGTGTTTTTTACATAGCTATGTGTTTCCAGCTCTAACACTGTCCTTGACCCTGCCATAGGAAGCATTTTGTTATGGGCCAGAGCTGAGGAGTTTGAGGAGAAAACAGTGAACAGTATCCCGCCTCCCCTGTGGCAATGTTAGTGCCCACAGAAGTCTATAAGTTATAAAAGTTCAAACAAGCCCCAGGGGTCTTAAAATAAGAGGTTTAAGGATGTTTTCGTCAGAGCTGGACCTGGCTATTGAAAGAGTAATTGCGCTTACAGCACCTTCAGTCTAAACTGTTGAAAAGCAATGAAAAATTATCCAAGTTTGATTTTGCAGAATGAAGAACCATGTGAGGTAGAACACAAGTTTTTGTGACTTGGTCATTTTGGGTTCCATTTGTCTCACTTAACTTTGGCTAAAGTGCAGGCATTGATCAGCTGATGTTCGTTCCACAGCCTATAGAGAGAGCAAGGCCCACAGTGAGGGTGCTGTTTATTTGAACAATGTAGATCTCTGTGCTACAATGAGATTAAATGTTCTCTGGACACCACTGACTGGGTCTTAGTGCCTCAGAGAGGTCTTGGATGGCTTGATATAATGCAGAGAACTGCAATCCAGACATCTGCATTTAATAAGATGAATGGCTCTCTTGGCATCTGGTTATCATACAGGTGGAGGGGGAGAGAGACTCAAACAATCTCTGATTTACTCCAAGTTTACTGTTGTATTTTGTTGTTTTCTGCAATAGTGCTACCCTTTTCCTCTTTGGGGAAGGCTAATTTACCCCACTGGTTCATTAAGTGCAAGGCTCTGGCCCTTTGCTTTGCTCTCACTGTTGTGCTTGTCTTTCAACCCCTCATGCTCCCCAGGGCCATGTTTCCAGCTGTTGAAGTTCTGGCCTCAGTCATTTTTCTCTATTTTTCACCCTCCCATAGCACAGACCTACCATGTCAGTGGAGTAAAAATCCATTTCTGCAATATGCCAGCCTTGCAACATACAACCTGTTGCACTAGCAGTTATGATTATGTATTCAGAATAAACTTGCACTTTCAATCTCTGTCTTCCAGAAATAACAACATTAAGATCTACAAAAATTTATCACCTAGCAATTATGCTCTGTTCTCATTGTCTGTAAGCCACCACCTACAAAAAGAAATGAGAACGTGGATGAACCTCCTAATTCGTACACAGCAAGCCTAGCCTTGAAAGCTTGAATACCAAATAGTACACTTTTTGAGAGGCAAAATTATTCAACTGGTGATGAGCTGTGCTGAAGAAGTCATCCTAATGTTCAATTCAACATGCCATTAAGGGCAGGAGACAAGGCATCTTGCAAGCTGTGGACTATGTTCTTTCTTTCTAATCTTTTGCCCTTTCTAATCTTTTGCCTTTCTTCATTAACTAGGAAAAGATGCAAACTACCCGATCTTTTACCTGAAAAAAAAAATTAAAAAAAATTATAATTTTTTCCATTTTATGAAGTTGTATTTTGTTTGTGTTCTTTTGCCTTATTGGAGCAATCCATGACAGAAAGTAGAAAACAATAATTATACCATACCTGTTAATACCCAACCCTGTAAGATCTGTAACTACTTATGTGCAACATTTTATTGAATATTAAAAGTAGTAGGTTTCTAGGTTTCCTCACTTTCATTTCTCTTTCTTCTTCCCTTTCCTGTCTCAGTCCTACTTCTTGAATTATAGTGGCTGAGGGATATAGCCTTATGAGAAGGTAGTAGTGATAAAGTAAGAATTGTGAACTGTGTTTGAAGGCTATAAAAAACACAGCCAAACTATTCTTCCTGACTGAAAGCAAGTATAAGTTTATCACCTTTTCTTTCATAGGGAGGAATCTGTAAACTTCATCTTTTTCATCAGACAAACCCACAGCTGATGTTAACAGAAACAAAATTAAAAGGCATTGGCCTCTTTAGTCATCAAGTCACTGAATAATTCAGATATATAATTTTGAAAAATGAAGTCACTCAAACTTCACCTGCCCACAGTCTTTATTTCTGCTAATCCGGGAAGTGGGGCTGCGTATCTAAATCAAAAAAATGTTACAACTATTTTGCTATTATAGATCAGAGAAAACTTTAAGACAAGAGTGAGCACAGAAGTATGCCAAAGTTTTTTGCATTTTAATGAACTGGGTTTTTTTTTTTTTCTTCACTGAGCATCTGTTTTCAAACTTACAGCTTCTTTAAACAACGTGAAAAGCCTGGCTGTTTTCCTGAAAACTCCACATCTTTTTGCACTCAGATAGTTTCACTTCTTTTCATTTTTACCTAACAGAATCTTTCCTTCTCTTTCTGCCCTATCCTTCTCTTTCTGCCATTTTTTTAATAAAAATATTATAGCAAAGAATTAAAAACTTTTTTAGTCCAAAATTACATTTTAATGACATATCCAAAAAAAATGATAGTTTAACTTTTTTTTTCCCCTTGTAGTTTGCCTGTCAGATAACTTGAAGGAAAACTGAGAGCTTTTTGATAACATTAAAACTCTCTCCAAAATGGAATAAAACACCTCCAATGTTTACTAAAAATACCCTATGACTGGAAGAGTTGACCATCTTTCACTGATGAGCTCTAAATTGATTCTTACTCACTATACTTGGAGATGGCAGTCAGGTCTCACTGCTTTAAGTAGAGATCTCTAAGAAGTGGTTTATTGCATGAAGAATATGTCCAAGCTGAATGGAAGTTTTGATATTGACCCATGATATTTCTCAGAAGGACTGTAACAGTGGCTGACAGCTGTGTAGGTGTAAAATGGAAAAGTGGCCTAGGACAATCTGTCCAAGAAAAAATAGACTATTTGTCATTGTAATTAAGTGTATATGAAATTTTATTGTGGAAAGAGAATTCCATAGAAATACTTCACAATTACTCTTTGTTCTGTCCCACTCTGTGGGTGCAGCAGGAGATGATCTTTTACAATACTTTGCACAGTTCACAGCAGAAACCACAGGCTCTCCAGAAGTTTAAAAATGAAACAACAATTAATTTTATTCTAAAGTTCCTTAAAAGTGTGCCAGGATGAACAAAAGTCTTGGCAGATTCTTATTCTTACACAGCAGGAGAAGAAAAGGAGAAAAGAAGGAAGAAGGAAAGAAAACAGAGACATAGGCTCACTATTCTGTGAATCTAGAGATGTCTTCTCAGTCATGGAGATCTTTCAGTTTTAATCCTTTTAGTTGTAGTCCCTGGAGTCTTTGTGGCCAGTGATTCCACTGGGGTCCAGGGTGCAGGGATGCATCACACCACTGCAAGACCCTTTTATAGGGTCAGGCTCTCTTGGAGACCTCCCACAGGTGAGACATTCTTAGGAGTCCCAGGTAAACCCCCAGACGCTGTTCAGAAGTCCTGGCAGGCACTGCAGTGTCTGTGTCACTGTCTCCAGGCAGGTTGTTGCCTCAGGACAGACAACGCAGACAGCCACCCCGAACCTTGGTGGAGCAGGATCCCTGCTTCTGCCTCCATGAAATCAGCCCAAGGGATAACAAGCTGTCAGTTCTTTCTAACTTTTGAGTTATTTCGAGAAAAAAGCAATAAGGGTCTCTTGACCATCACGTTCCTGCAGAGCTTTCTAAGCTTGGAAAGGGACTTTGAAGCTGAAGAGAACAGGTAGGGGAAAAGAAATGGAAAAAGCAGTGAATATAAGGTGTGGTGGATCATATTGGGTTGAGCAGTGATGACCCTTTTAGTTGCTTGACATAAGTTAGGCTTTGCTTGACATAAGTTAGGCTTTGCTTGACAGAAGTAGGCTTTTATGCTTGACATAAGTTAGGCCCTTGGCAAGAGCAGGCCTTGAGTCTTGCAAAAGCATCCTTGGGTCAGTTTAGGGCAAGTAAGAAGAAGTAAAATATGGAAGTTACACTGGCGGATGGTGTAACACAGGATGAAAAAGTTAGGTGGTCAAGATGTTGTAGATGCATGGAAAGCACCAGCTAGATTTAGTAACATCTTTGGAACTGACCAATCAGGAGTTGTTAAAGTTACTGATAAAGTAAAAGTAAGTGATTTGTAACCCTATAAAAGTGACCGGTGCTTGGAATAAAGAGGGCATTAGCTTGATCACAGTAAGGCCATGGCTGTAACCAAGGGAAAAAGAAGCAACAAATATTTGAATAAGTCAGTTTGGCACATTGCTTCACCTGTGAGACTCTTACTACGATTATATTAGAGATTGCTTGATTCTTCCCTTATGTCAAAGGTCAACCCAAGGAAAGTTTTCTTCCTGCTTCAAGCTAAATAAGTTTTAATGGCTTGCCTGGTGTGTCAACCTAAATAGCTCTCTGCTTGCAGTCCAGAAAAAAAAGACAGTCTTCGCTATTTCATTATTATAGAAAGGTATTTCAGAATGCCAGCAGTTAAGTAGGAAGAAAGGCAGCAGGGCATCAGGGAAGACTTGTTGCAATGCATGCAAGACAAACATACAAAAATGAACTTTATAAGAAGACAATGAAGAGCAAAAATCAATTCAGAAGTAATCTTCTAAGAGTGGTTAAGAAAACATTAATACAGGAATTACAAGCTGAAAAGCTACAATTCAAGAAAGGGAGGTGTAATTTGCATTGCATGAGAAAAACAAATATTATTTTACCCAGGCACACAATTCATAATACTGGGTTTTCTTTCATATCAAAGGTCAATTCTCTCATCACTCAGAGGGGAATTATATTTAAAAAATTATCTCCATATCTACTCAATCCTGTCTTTTGGCAAAAACTTTTGACTGACAGATCCAAAGTTAAATGCCTGGCTACACTGAAGTTAATTAAATGCATTCACTGTTTATAACAATTTTATTATTCCATTTACCTTTTCACCACAGGAAAAAAATATCACATTTTCACTAGTAGATTATTTTGTTCAGTGCAAAATGACACAGAACTCAAGGAGCAGAGTAAGCAAGGCAGAATTGTAATCTTTAAAGTGCTGTGTGATATAGAAACCATCTTATCCTAAATTATTTTTCAACATCAAAAATCTATTTTATAGATTTGTATGTTAGCATATATTCCTGCAGAAATCAGTAAATACCAAGTACTCAGCACTTCTTAGTAGATATTCAGCAGATTTGACAATTAAGCCCCTTATTCCCATATCACAAGAATATAGCACAAGCCCAGGTCACATTGGAAGGCGTTAGACAGCATAGTTGAATTCCAAGTTGCTGGGACTTGCACTGTTCAAGATAGCTATCAGTATTGGTTTGGATATTTTTTTCTGGTGATTACAGAGTTTTTATTATGAGTGCCATCTTCAGAACTGCGTTTTGAAATTGTGGACTATTTTTTTTCTCCACACAGAGTCATAGTAAGCTATTGAGCTGCGAAGGAGATGAATACAGTGATTTATCTGTGATCCACCTGTTCAGCACCTGTGATCAAACTCAAGGTAACATCATTCCTGATATCATTTTAGTCTGACACAAGAGTCAGTTGGGCATACCCATAGGTCTTCACTGCTTTCCCTCAGACTGACTATAGGAGGAAGTTCTGGGGCGAGTTGCAGGAAAGAATGCTCCCTGGGGTTGAAACTTTTGTGAGTGATCCCCATACTCACATATGTGAGGAAAAATGGTTTCTACCAAAAATATGTCCCTCTTTTGAGACATAAATATGTCTCAATTCTCTATTAAAAACGTTTTTTTCCTGGAGTGTGAACAGGGCTTTTGGTGCTACATTTGAGGGCTATGGAGCTGCACTTGTAGCCATTGGCAGTGAGAACCAGTTGGTACTTTATCTGGTATATCTGTATGGTAGTATAAATGGGTCTGTGTATGTCTGGCTGAACAGAGCACCGCCATCATTCCCTGAACACTCCTTTGGAGAAGTAGATAATTCTTTCTTCTCCCTTTGGCCAGCCACAGTGTCACCGTTACTTATAGCATATTGCACCCATTTGCACAAAGAAAGCAGTGTAGACAGAGGCCATAAATGCAGGCCATCTTCCATAACGATATGGCTCCGCACTGTTCTCTGGTGAGGGCTCATGAGATTCTGGCTCACTCAGTTTGTTATTCAGTACCTGAGAAACTATAAGTTGCTTTATTCTCCTCAGTCAGTGACCTGGAAACCCTACAGCTCCATTTACATGGTGAAGGGAAAGTCATAATTTGTGATTGAGGAATGATCTGGCATGGAGGGCTAGACAGAGCAGATGCAGGAAGGCATAAACTAGCTGGAAGCAGGAAGACCAGGGACAGGATGACTCCCTGCAAAGCAGTGAAGTTTACCTTGGTGGTAGGTAACAACCTTAGTATGGTCTTCTAAGCATCCTTAAATGGGAGCATGCAGGGTCAAAGCTCAGAGGACACCTTTAGGCAGAGCTAGGTTGGGGGATGTGCTCATGGTCACTTGCAGCCTCTCTCAGAATCAGTGCTGAGTTTATGTAAGGAATCAGCCCATGACACACATGCTTCTTGTAAAAGCTATGACCTGTTGTCATAGGATTCTGTCCTGTGCATTGTTCATTAATATTTTTCTTATGTATTTAAGCACAAAAATCTGGTTATGTCACCTGAAAAGGTACATTAAAAATTCCTTGGCAATGTAGTCCAGTGTTTTCTCATGATGTTCCAAAGTATAACATTTCCAGCACAACCTCAATGAGTTTTCCTCTTCCAGGTACCCAATATTGCACCCTCCCCCCACACGCCTCCCCACCCCCCCACCCTGCACCCACTTGTAACTCTCAAGTGTTTGCGTTCCTTGTGCTGTACCAACGATGCAAGCAGGCAGCCAGTCCCTGCTCATACTCCCTCCCTTGGCTGCACTGGGGGATATCCAGACCTTGCTGTTTTTCCCTCTGTAATTATAAGGGTGAGTCACATTCATATTTATCAACACTTAAAGAGGAGGAGAAAAGGTGAATATGATAGTTATTCCTTGAAACCTAACATCATACTTTCCATTAATAATGGCAAGCTAATGAAAACAAATCAAAATAAAAACAAAATCCAGAACATCCAGATTGCCACAAAGATCATAGAAAGAAATAATTAATGCAAAAATGTATATCTATGAAACTAGCCTGGTAATATTATCTTTATTATAAGAGCAGCTTCATTTTGTTCAGTCAGAAGATTGAATAGATACAGAACAGATACAGCCAAGAACTGTATTATATCATTGTAATGCTTTGCATCACAGGTAGTCTGATTGATTGTGTTGGCTGTTAATAGCTGGCTTTTTTTTACAGGATGTAAAAGAGTAGGCTGAAACAAAAATTACACTTTATATTTTATTATTTTTTAATTTCTTGGAGAAGCTAAGAAACAAAGCATAAAATGGTATATATTCCAAGCATGAAATTTAAATAAAATATGTAAATCTAACACAAAACTGTAGCAGTCATTTCCTTCATTCACAAGGCAAAAATATTTTAATGAGTGAAAGTATTTCAATCACACTGCAAAAGAGCTTTCAAAAGCTGTTTCTTCCTTGAATATATTACTTTAGAGAATATGTAACAATTAGGAAAAGTACTTTTTTGGGGAAAAAAAAATAAAAAAACCCAGACCTGAATCTGCAAAGTTCATCCCATAAAAAGTCATGCAGCCTCCAAAAGAGCTGAAATAAGAAAAGCTGCAAAAATAACAAACAAATGATTCATACCCATGGGAATGAGCATTTGACAGTTGGTGGTTGGGGGAGGCGGGGGGGGAGGAGGCAGTGTTCATCCTTTTTTTTTGGGGTAAAGGTACAAGTGGGAATTGCAGGTAGCACTTTACACTTCTGTTCCAACTCTGCTATAGACCTTCCTGAGATACTGAGGCAATCTTTTAAGAGCGAAGTTAGTCAGCATGTATTTCTCTGGTCAACTACAAAAATGTTTGCAGAACTAGTTACATCTGCCAACATGGTGCAACTGAAAAATGGAGTTTATTTTATTCTGTCTGACGCAAAGGTATTGGGGATGTTTGAGATGAAAAGGAAATGTTGAAAGCTTTTAGTTTTCTGAAGGTGAAGTTGGCTGCAGAATCTTTGGCTGCAGAAAGTAGCTAATAATTCAATAGATATTTCAACAAAACTAAACCAAAGAAAATTCTTTAAGATTTTTGCTGAGCTTTAAGAGGGACTGCAAATGTGTTAAAATAAGAACTTCACCCCTCACCCCTGAGGATGAAACAATTTAGGCAGTATGTCCTGAAGCACAGAAAGTGTAATCCTTACTGTAGGGAATTTATAATTTAAGACCAGAGACTATAAATTACAACTTTATTATTTTATGTGGTTTTTGTTGTTTCTCTCAATCTGAGGGGCCCTGGCTGAAGACCAAGATCTCAGTTTCCCTTGATACTGTGCAAACACAGCAAAGTTGTGATGGGCATAATTCAGCCCTGTTCAACTGCACTATCTGTTGAAAACATGTCCATTCCCAAACTCTGTTCATAACATTCCTGTTCACTGTGGCATGTATATCAACATGCCAAGACACCTCTCAAATGTACAACCCATTGCCCTTTGAATCCCAGGGCTCCTTGCACACCTTGTGCAGGTGAGGCAGTAACTTTAGCTGCCACAGCCAGCAGCAACATTTGCAGGCACTCTCACAGCATATTACTGCCCTTTAATGCCAACTAAATACTTCAGAGACAAGGTGGAAGTGGATGGCAGATCACTTTAACCACAGATACATGCAATGGTGTTCATGTATTAATGCTAACAACCACAATCAGGTGGTACCGGCTATTTCTCAGGCATCCAGAAGATGTCTAGGAAGAATTTTAGAGAGGGATTTGAAGACAGGGTAAACTATTTTGCTTCTCCCTAAACATACCATAGGAATGTCAAAAATTATTCAATGTGGCATGTTTGCAAATATTCCTGTGGCTTT
This sequence comes from Agapornis roseicollis, assembly GCA_002631895.1. Taxonomy (NCBI): domain Eukaryota; kingdom Metazoa; phylum Chordata; class Aves; order Psittaciformes; family Psittacidae; genus Agapornis; species Agapornis roseicollis. The sequence continues at coordinate 93,039 of NDXB01003828.1, read as the reverse complement.
ACCAGCTTTCTGTCACTAACAGAGGTTGTCACAGATATACAGGAGTGGAAATCAGCTACTTGACTCTCTTTAAAACTGGGAGCATACACACATTTCATCCAGGTTGGTAGAAAACAAGCCAGTAACAAGACTTATCTTTGATTTATCATTTGTTTAGTGTTTTTCCTCTGACCATGTCTTCAGTCTGACCAGAACATCAGGGAGAAATGCACCCCACACTGGAGTACTAGCACAAGATCAAATCCTGCTCCAACATTTCTGAAGTCCACAGAGTAGCTTTAAACTGTGAGCGTTTTTACTCTACAGTGATGTCCGTTTCACCTGGGCAATCTACTTGAGCCCTGGCAGAGTGATGACCACCCTCCCCAGCCCTGGAATTGAAACTGCATGCACCACTTTTGGCCACCATCTGCACACAGCATATTTCAGCCTGAGGGGAGCAGCATCCTGAATACTAATGTACAGGCTAACATGGCTAACCCCTACAAGCAAGAATGCCATTTTATTAGGATTATTAATTGGATGGCAAGAGTAGATGCCATGCAGATCTGGATTATGTGTGGGTTCTGCATAAGCAGGAATGAATCTGAAACTGGCATCACTGGATGCTGCAAGATCCTACGGGGTAGCTCTTACTTTAGCCTGCAGGACACATTGGCTGTTGGCTTACAATACTGTTAGAAGCTTTTCTGGGCATTTCAAACTTCTTATAATTCTGTGAAAGGACAGTTAGGAAAAAAATAAAAGGAAGCTTAAAGCACCTTTAAGTGAAAAATTTCTTTCCAAAGGAGAGGTTTCCATTTCTTTCTTCAAATAATTTATAATGTATTTCTCCCTGTCTGGGTTCTGCTGATCTTTAGTTGTCCAACTTTCTCATCTGTCTTACCTACAATTAATTCTTGGAAGGCTGAAGCAGTGTGTATATTCATCTGGAGCTATTACACTCCCACTATTTTACAACTAGCATCCATCCACTACTTCTCTATCCACATGCCTGCATAAAGCCCTTTGCCTTTTCAAGTAACTGTATTAACTTGCCTGCTGTTTTTCATTTCCAGCTTCTTCACTGAAGTGCCTGGGTCTGTCATGTCATGTAATACTTGTGTCAACATACGCAAGGTAAATATAATAAATAGGGGAATAAGTAGTCCAAAGCACATTAGTGATTGAAGATAGACACATTTTTGGCAACCCAAGATATAACATTTAATCTATAGTAAAATGCCAGTGTTTGAAGATTGCAAACTTTTTTTTCTCCCAGGTTTTAATTTTTGCTTATTAAAGAAAATTTGCATTTAAATTGGCTCATTTTAAAACCACTTTTAAGGAGGATTATACTTTTTGTAGGGTGAGTTAGTACATCTTCTAACCAACTTCACCAATGTAAATATTCCCAAAATTTCCTCCCCACCCAGAAAAATTTTCCTTGCTTTATTGAACTGATTTTCCTCCCCACACAAGAAAAATAATGCATCTTGCCCTACAAGAAAGCAATTTGACTCAAACTCTGTGTAACAATTGATGATTCTTTTACAAATTAATTTAACAAATTAATGATAAATAATGAATGAAATAATGAATAATTTCCATATTTACCCTGCATGGTTCTATACATAATGTTACTTATACAGGCTGTGACAAAAAGAAGCCAATCTAGAAAGCCCTACTTTGTACTTATCTCAGATAATTCATGGCTTGATCCTAGAAGCTATGTTCCTCTTTATATCTTCTTTATATTTTTCTTGAAAATAATGTTTCAGATTCTAGGCCTTTGTTGTTCCATGAGCCTAAGGATTTCTTAATTCCTTCTATGCAGGCATGAAATGACAGTTCCTTTAATAAGCAAGATTATAAACTGGATGGTTTTGTTTGTTTTGTTTTGACAAGACGCAAAGCATCCTGTTCTTTCAATTTTAATCTTCCTTTTGCCCATGGGTGATTAAGCTCTTTTCAGAAGTTTGTTTGTTAAACACATATTTAGCTAATTTAGAAATGACTGGTATAAATTAATTATATTAACATATCATATATTATTTACTAGAGACATCTATTATCCTATTAATATGCATTTCCTAAACACAAATTGTTTCCTCAATAATAGAAATTCTCTGGACAAACTGTAGATAGCATTCATTTCTCTTCTGAGGATCTCAGATTGTCTTTTGTATGTAGAAGCATATGAAGTCTATTAAAATAGTTTGGAACATGTTTATTGCTGAGAATGCATACTTCATTTCTCATTTGACTCAGCTGTTAAAAAAACCTTAATTTTTTTCTTCAAAAATAAACAAATATGTTTATAGTATGATGAAAACATGTCCAATTCCACTTGCTCCTATCTTCTCTGACAGGAAAGGAGATGTCAAGTTTAATTCCTCGTACATGTCAAGCAGTTATTTGACTGTGGTGATTTTTCCTAACACAGCAAGATGACAAATCCTCTGACTTTTCTCTGTGTTCAGTCACTGAGATTCAACTACTTGAGTCATTTACAGGAAAAGTTAGCTAGTCAAAAAGTGTTTAAAGAGAGTGTGACTAAACTGACTTGAGAATAATAAATCAGGTGTATGTATCCTGTGATATTTTCATTGACTTCTTTCTATCCCACACTCTTGCTTTTTTATTTTTTATGTATTATTTATTTATAACATTATTATTTCTTATGTTAGAAAATAGCCCAATTACTAGATGTTCATGAGGACACAAGAAAACAACATAATTTTTTTTTAAAATTGTCTCTTTAGTCATACTACTGGATGAATACTTTATATAAATAAAGCATTAAATTTAACAGATAATAAAACTATATAATTTCCAAATAATTTTCAGTAAACATTGTCATTGTATAAATCCTCCGGACTACATAAATATTATTCTTTTTTTATTATTTTTTCTGGCATGTGAATGTATTCTAATGAGGCGCAAAAACTGCATCAAATGAGGTTTTCGAAACTCTCCATAACCTTAATCTACCTAAATTCTAATTCCAAAATTTTTCCTCTAGGTCTTTAGGTCTGGCTTTTTAGGTACTCTACAAGGCATTTAAAAATCACCTTGAATGTCCCATGGAAAGAATACTGAATAGGCCATGACACACAGACCTGCCAGAAGTCTCCATCTTGGTTTAAGATTAAAACTACACACAACAGAAGACTCAATAGATTGTTGGATGAAGTATCCAATTGTAGCTGGAAAACATCTGATTTTAACCTTTATCAGAATTATTCACTTACTTAGGCCAAATTTTTCAATTAAACTGTGAGTTACTACGATACTCTTTGAAAATATGTCCCCTTTTCCTCACCAACTGTACACTGATGTATTTATCCAACTGTGAAGAGTCACTCCAGGTGACAGCATACTTCCAAGTTTCTCTTGGAGTATTTTCAATGTTACTGGCCAGATACACAGGGATAGTTGGAAGGAAAGAGAAAAGTAGAAAACATTCAAATGGAGGACAGAGACTTTCAAGAATAATTTAAATAAAAAAAGAAAGGTGTGTTATATAAATTTGGGATTTGGGTGTCCTGCACACAGATGTGAACTGACAACTGTCCGCATGGTAAACTGATGCCCTGGTTTCAGCTGGGATAGTTAATTTTCTTCCCAGAGGCTGAACCATGCTGTGTTTTGGCTTTAGTCTGAGAACAACATTGATAACACACTGATGTTTTAGTTGTTGCTAAGTAGCACTTGCCCTGACCAAGGACTTTTCATGCTCTGCCAGTGAGGAAGGGCACAACAAGCCAGGAGAGGGAGTGAGCAAGCAGCTGTACAGTACTTAGTTGCCAACTTGGGTTAAACCACCACAGCTGATCAAATTTAAGTCACCTCTGACTGGCACCTGATCTTTATAAATCGTGCTTTTCATCTTAGACCAAGTCTGTGTCCATCCAGTTCAGAAGTGTCTGTGTATATCAGACCTGAAGTTATCATTCAAAGTGGTTGCAAAAAAAAAAAAAAACCAAACATTTTTGGAGGGAAAAAGAACCCAAAAGCAAAACAAACAAACAAATAATCCTCAAAAAGCAACGTAAGAAATTAAGATNATAACAAACATAAATTAATCATTCAAAGGGGTCAAAAAAAAAAAAAAAAACCAAACATTTTTGGAGGGAAAAAGAACCCAAAAGCAAAACAAACAAACAAATAATCCTCAAAAAGCAACGTAAGAAATTAAGATATTCTTTCCAGTAGAGAGTTTATTGGTTGATTTATATATTCAGTTGTTAATTGCATCTATCTTCCAGGAACAGGCCCATTGAGATAGATATCTTCTTCAAGACATCCTGGGGCTATCAAGACACAAAGGCACACATTTTTCCATCATAGCATTCATCAGTATATTTTCTTAACAAAATGAAAAGACACATTTCCTGGAGCATTATGAACCTCCAGGGGCTTAAAAAAATCCTTGTAGAGAAATAACCAAAGCTAAATTACACATTAAATATCATGATCACTCTTTGTGCAGTAACTTTAATGCCAAAACAATATTAGTTCTAGTTTATATGTGTTGTTAGACTTTTCAATACTTTCTGAAATAGATGGAGCCAACAAATAACAGAGACATAATGGGTAATTCCTCTGGCTTTAATGAATCTCACCACAGCCTTTAGAAAAGTTTGCAGTACTGAGTTATTTTGTCATCATTAGTTACACAGTTAATGAAAACTTGTATGCTGCTGAAGTTTTAGTTAGAAGGAAGGCAGATTCAGCAATACTTGGGGATGTTTTGCATATCGGTTTTTTCATGGTCTCCATTAATGTAGCTCTTTAGACTTCAGCAGAACTTTTAAGTAAGGAATAAATTTAAGTAAGGAGTAAATTGCAAGCAGCCCCTTGGTGTTTCCATGTTCCCAGTGTTCTCATCATTTTTCTAGCATGCTCCAATATCAGGTGAGTAGAAAACAGATGCTTTTGGAGGATGTTCTCTTCATTTTTGTCACCATTATTTTCCATTGCTTATTTCTAGTTACTATAAGCAAAGCAAATTTGTCTTCATTGATTGGAGAGAGTGACCATATAGGTAACGGATTTTTAGAGTTATTTTCTTTATTATTAGAGTTATTCTTCACTCGATTGCATTTCTGCAACTTATCTCTTTCAGTTACATTTCCTGGATGTAAATGAGATCAGTTTCCTACTTGATAACTTAAGATGTTACTTATGCTACTACCAAAACTTTACATTATAAAAATAAATCAGACATTCTATATGAATTGTATTCTCACTTCCTTATTTTGTGAGTTTTATGGCAAGGGAGAATACAGTCTAAGATCCGCAGTTTACTAAAAAATAACTGGCCTTGCTGACTTGATTTTGGGTCATTTGAGCATATGGCTATTCTGCTGATGGCCTTTAACAGATCCTCCACTGGGATCTATTCTTAATGCAATGATGAACATTCTTTTTCTAAGACTCAGATTAATAGATATGATAAAAAAAAATAAAACAGACTTATTTATTGATCAGTAATTGACATTTATTTTCTTTAAACAATGGCCAGACAAGAAACAATTGCAGTTACATATTTCATCATCTAAATTTCTTTTTATTAATTTTCCTGAGACTATTCCTGGAAGATCAGACATTTAGAAACAGGTGATATTCTTCCTTTTCTATCACAGAAAATCTGTATGATATTTTAGTCCCTTTAAAATAAATTTTATACAAAAAAATTTGCTATGAAAACTATTACATAGCAAAATACAAGCTTTTTTTAGTTGTCCTGGGTTCAGCAGTAGCAGTCACTTTTCTCCTTAGTAGCTGGTGCAGTCCTGTGATTTTGACTCTCAGCCTGAGAACAACGCTGATAACACCGATGTTTTTAGTTGCTGCTCAGTAACATTTACTCCAACCAAGGACATTCTGTGTCTCATGCTTTTCCAGGGAGGAGAGGAAGTCAGGAGAAAGCAGAGACAGGACACCTGACACAAACTAATCAAAGAGGTATTCCATATCACAGCATGTAATGCCCAGTATATAAGCTGGAGGCAGTTACCTGGAAGGGCTATATCACTGTTCTGGTCAGGCTGTGTATCAGTCAGCAGGTGATGAGCGCTTGTATTCTCTTCCGTTGTTGTTTCCGATATCATTATTATTAGTGGTGGTAGCAGTAGTGATTTGTGTTATACCTTAGTTACTGGACTGTTCTCATCTCAACCCACGGGAGTTACATTCTTTCAGTTCTCCTCCCCATCCCTCCAGGAGCCGGGTGGGGAGCAAGAGGGGAGAGTGAGCGAGCAGCTGTGTGGTTCTGAGTTACCAGCTGAGCTTAAACCACAACATTAATCTATCCAGAATCTCCATTAGGCCATATTTTCATGAGATATCAAATTTCTCACACCACTGTAACAGTTGTCTTTTTTTAAAGATAGAATCATATAGTTTATAGCTGTGGGGTGACAACTTGGTATGATGTCCTGGGTTTAGCAGTAGCTGTCATTTTTTCTTCTTCTTAGTAGCTGGTGCAGTGCTGTGTTTTTGAGTTTTGGACTGGGAACAGAACTGATAACAGCAATGTTTTTAGTTACTGCTCAAATGTTTATTCTGACCAAGGACTTTCTGAGTCTCATGCTCTGCCAGAGAGGAGAGGAGGCTGGGAGGAAGCAGAGACAGGATACCTGATCCAAACTGCCCAAAGAGGTATTCCATACCACAACATGTCATGCCCAGGATGTAACTGAGAGTTACCTGGAAGGGCTAGTGCTCTGGGGGGTTGGAGGAGGTATTTGGTCAGTGCTCAGTCAGGCTGTGTGGCGTGAGTTATCTGTCAGTGGGTGGTGAAATGCTGTATTTTCTTCCCTTGTTATTTCCTTTATCACTATTATTATAGGTGGTAGCAGCAGTGGTTTGTGTTATACCTTAGTTACTAAACTGTTCTTACCTGAACCTGTGGGCGTTGCATTCTTTTCATTCTCATCCCCATCCCTCTGGGAGTAGGGGAGAACAAGTAAAAGGGAGCTGAGTGAGTGAACGAGATGTGTGACTGGGTTTAAACCATGACACATGATTACGCTGATCCTGACAAAGCCACAAAGTATTAGTATCTCAGATAATCAGTTATGTATTAAAACGTACCCCACATTTTGGCCTATATAGCACATTAATTGCCTATCATTTCACAGGAAGAAATGAAAATCATCCCTCATTCACTAATTCCTTATCTTATTCTGATGTTAAACTACAACATGCCTTGTATAAAATTTACATTCCAAAAATCCCAGACAGTCTATGAACTTGAAAAGGCTGTGTTTTTCAAACACATTATTCTGTAAGCTCTAAAGCTAAGAGTTCCATGCTGGACCAAAAGCCATTGAAATCAAAGTCACAAGTCTTGCTGAATACAAGGGATACTATGCAGAGCTTTTCTACACAGTGTTCCTCAAATGTTACTGGCTCACTTACCATTGTTGTGGTTTAAGCCAGCCATTGACTCAGAACCTTGCAGCCATTTGCTTACCTTCCTACTTTCCTCCCTCCTCCAGGTGGGATGAGGAGGAAAATTAAAAGAATGTAAATAAACCCCATAGGTTGAGATAAGAACAACTACGACTAATAACGATAAGGGAAATAACAAAGGGAGAGAATATAAAACTAAAAGGGGAAAAGGAAATACAGAAAAAGAAAAACCCAAATCATAAGTGGTGCACAATACAACTGCTCACCACCTGCCAACTGATTCCCAGCCCGACCTGAGCAGTGACTGGCTCCTTCTGGGTGACTCCCCCCAGTTTATATACTGCTCATGATGTGTTGTGTTATGGAATATCCCTTTGGCTACCTTGGGTCAGGTGTCCTGTCTGATTCCTCCTAGGTTCCTGTGCCCCTCATCGGTGGCAGAATACGAGAGACTAAAATGTCCTTGATCAGGGTAAAGTGCTACTGAGCAACAACTAAAACATCCTCATGTTATCAGACTAAAGCCAAAATTCACTACTGCACCAGCTGCTAGAAAGTAGAAAAATTATTTTTACACCTGAACCCAGGACAAACATCTTTGGAGAAAATTGTGATGATGGATGAGACATCAAGGTGATGTGCCAGCCCTATTATAAATGCATCTGTGAAGTCATGAGAGTGGCTGTTAGATGATCCATTTTCAGCCTTAACAGCCAGCTCAGACACCGGAAAGCAAAAGAGGTCCCTCATCTTTCAGACCAAAGACCAGGAAGAGGGATGAAACTATATTTTTTAAAAAATTCTATAAATCATGGAAAGTTCAATTTTTCTATTTATACATTAATGCATGACATAGTGGATACAATTATGTTAATTATACAGGGACCAATGAAGACAAAGTTTCAGTTTAAAGTTCTACCAGTGTGAGTATTTCCAGGATGCTAGCAGGTTTTCCTGAAGCATCAAACAATATTATCATCTGTCAACTTCCTTATGCCAAGAAAAAAATAATTTCAGCTATATTTCTCACATGTCACTCTTAATTACACCTTTTATGCAAATAAGAAAGAGGCATAAAAATCCAGAGAAGCTAAACTAGCAATAAGAAGAAATAAATGAATTTGCAGACATTTTAAGAGTCAACCTCAGTAAGAATCAAAAAACTTTTTATTTTTTTATAGGTAAAATCTATTTCCTTTTCTTGAAATTGTTTGTTTTTTATTTTTTTTTCAGCAACATTTTAAACTCCTCATTATAACCCCCATTTTCAAGAAGGGGAAAATGGATGACCCAGGGAATTACAGACCAGTCAGTCTCACCTCTGTGCCTGGCTAAATCTTGGAGCAGATTCTCCTGGAAGGCATGCTAAGGCACATGAAAAACAACGAGGTGCTTGGTGACAGCCAGCATGGCTTCACTAGGGGGAAATCCTGCCTGACCAATTTGGTGGCCTTCTGTGATGAGGCTACGGAACTGATGGACAGGGGTAGAGCAGTTGATGTCATCTACCTGGACTTGTGCAAAGCATTTGACACTGTCCCACACAACATCCTTGTCTCTAAATTAGAGAGACATCAATTTGATAGGTGGACCACTCAGTGGATAAAGAACTGGCTGGATGGCCGCACGCAAAGAGTTGTGGTCAATGCCTCATTGTCCAGCTGGAGGCCAGTGATGAGTTGTGTCCCTCAGGGATTGGTGTTGAGACTGGTCTTGTTCAACGTCTTTGTCACTGACATGGACAGTGGGATTGAGTGCACCCTCAGCAAGTTTGCTGATGACACCAAGCTGTGTGGTTGGGTGGATACACTGGAGGGAAGGAATGCCATCCAGAGTCACCTTGACATGCTTGTGATGCCAACCTCATGAAGTTTAACCATGCCAAGTGCAAGGTTCTCCACCTGGGTGGGAGCAATCCCAGGCACAGCTCCAGGTTGGGCAAAGAGGAGATTGAGAGCAGCCCTGTGGAGAAGGACTTGGGGGTGGTGGTCGATGAGAAAATGAACATGAGTCAACTGCAGTGTGCGATTGCAGCCCAGAAAGCCAAGTGTATCCTGGGCTGCATCCAAAGGAGCGTGACCAGCAGGTCGAAGGAGGTGATCCTGCCCTTCTACTCTGCTTTTGTGAGACCTCACTTGGAGTATTGTGTGCAGTTCTGGTGTCCTCAAAATCAAAAAGACATGGAGCTGTTGGAACAAGTCTGGAGTAGGGCCCCGAGGATGATCATGGGACTGGAGCAGGGGAGGGACTCTTCATTAGGGTCTGTAGTGACAGGACAAGGGGTAATTGGTTCAAACTGAAACAGGGGAAGTTTAGATTGGATATAAGTAAAAAATTCTTTACTTTAAGGGTGGTGAGGCACTAGAATGTGCTGTCCAGGGAGGTTGTGAATGCTCCATCCCTTACAGTGTACAAGACCATGTTGGACAGAGCCTTGGGTGGCGTGGTTTAGTGTGAGGTGTCTCTGTCCATGGCAGGGGGGCTAGAACTAGATGATCTTAAGGTTCTTTCCAACCCTAACTATTCTATGATTCTGTAAACTCTTTTTTTTTACCCAACTCTGCTAGAATGGACTCTGGGCAACAGGGAAGTTTACTCCCCACTCTGACCATTAAAAAAGAGTCACTGCTGAAAAAATGTTACACAAATAGGAAACTGTTGTGGTTTAAACCCAGTCTCTACTCCTGGGTTTAAACCACGACAGAAACAGAAAATGAGAAAGAGAAGAAAATTTCATTTTTGGGTGGATTATTTTATTTTATTATTTTATTTTATTTATTTTATATTTTATTATCCACAATATAAAGTTGTTTGAGAAGAAAGAAATCCTCACTACATCGGATGCTTGTATTCTTTGTTTTCAATTTACCTGGCTGAAATATGCAACTTACTAAAATACTGACAACTGTTTTTGTCAAAAACCTACTCCAGGAATGTGTCTGGGTTGCAAAAGTTTAAGGCACTGAGGTAAAGCATCTCAACTGCTGTGCACAATCAAATGATATATAAAGGTTCAATACCTAAAATTATGTGATTTTAAAAAAAAAAAATAAAAAATTAACTATTCCTATCTATTTGCAACTTTGAAAAACACTTCATCGAGTGTCTATCAAGTCCAAATTCTGTTATGAATCCCAGAGGCTGCTGTGTTGGTGATGCCAATTGATACATAACTATTTTAAAGTCACCACCCTACTTCATTTACTCTTTGAGGTACCCTTTAGAGCCTGAGGATAATCTAATCTGAGCCATCTGGTGGCCCCATCTACAACTTAACTGTCATTTCAACTTAAGGCAGATGCTTCCACAGCCCTGGTTCATTGGATGTGCTACCTCAGCTGTGTTCTGTATTAAAGTATGCATTGTCCTCAGTTTCCTTTGAAAGAAAACTAGGTGGTAAGTGAGAATGAGCCTGCCTAATGGAGCAGGTGATTGACAAATCATGAATACTGAGCATGCTGGCCTTGCACTGAAGAAACAGTGCAAAAGTTCCTAAGAAACATTGGAAATTGGAGAAGGCTTCCTTCTTCCTTTCCGTATATTAGAGAAACGACCTAATGAATGTGTTAGATTTTAGACTTGGTCATGTTAACACATTAAAACATTATTTGATCCCAGATGTTAAACAGGAAAAGCAGACTTGTCTGAAAACAGAGAAAATAGGTTGGAAAGCCCTGATGATGCTTCACTGCAGCCAAAATTTCCAGAAAATGTAATCAATTTCCACATTAGTAGTTAGAATTAAATCGCCAATGGAAAATATTTTTAACTATTGAGTAATTCCCACACAACAGCATTCTGAAAATTAATATTTTTCTTGATTTGTTTTACATTTCTTTTAGTTTTGAGATACTTTTTCATTTTCAAAGTTAATGTGTCGAAAGTAATGAAAAAAGTAATCAAAGAACACAGTTGTACTAACTTCAGGTGATTCAATTTCAATGTTTGGCTCAACATTTATTTAATGAACCAAAAGCTTGTTTTACATTCATGTCTATAACAAATCTAACCTTTTCTTCAGAAATCATTGATTCTAACACCTAAATCAGGCAGCAAGCAGAATTATTTTAAATACCTCTAAATCACAGAGTTTGTAGAAAGTTTGCGAAATGACACACATGATTCTTCTCCTTTCAGAGAAAACTCATTTCAAAATATTGAAGCTAAAAATCAATTATGAGATTAAATGCATGCTAACAAGAGAGAGGATATAAACAGCTAATGGATTAAAAGTGAAAATTAGTAGTACACAAAGTTCATATAAATAAAACAAAAATAAAAACAATTATTGCATATAAACTCATGCATCTATGCAGCTGAGGAAAATCAAGCGGATCAGTTCTGGATTTCTTTGAGTATTAAATAGTGTGTAATCAGGAAGGAAACAAATAGATGAGGAAATTGCATTTTAATGCCTTTCTGTGTTAATAAATAATAGATATGACAGTGTAACTATGTAGCTGAGACATACAGAAAAATGAAAGGTGATGACAGGAACGAAGCTGTGATGCCCTCATTATTAGCAGTGATTGTGCATATTAGTATGAGTGTGTGAGAAAGCTTTACATTCTTTTTCTTTCCATAGTGCACTTTTAAAGAGTGAGTCTGATTAGTAATTTTGTTTTAAAGTCAAGTGCAATAAAAGAGATTGAAAATTTTTTCTGCTCTTTTTTTCTCCCTTCATAAGAGAAGACCTATATATTTATCACAGTGGAATGTGATATTCCAGGAGCTCATCGATTAAAGGGAGGTTTTCAAAGTACCTAACTTCAGGCACCTAACTTCGGCACTTACATTAGCATGATAAGCTTCCTAGATTCCCTGTGTAATTAATGGAGATAGGTGTGCTCCTCCAGAGGGTAATTCAGAGCAAGAGCCTAACCAAGGTGACCTGAATTGTTCTCCATGGGAGCATCCCTCCCTGATTACAGAAGGAGTTCAGGTCATTTCCCAGTCAACTTCTCTGTTATTAAGGTGCCTGAAGTTAAGATCCTTGAATATCTCTCCCTTCCCACCCTAGACCAGACACTGGGCTGCAGGACGCAGAGTATCAGCATGCACCTGCCTGCAAACACATGAGAAGGAGCAAGAGGGCAAGGTTAGGGAAGGGACTGGAGCAAAACTTTCTGCTGAGGACCAGGAGAATTCCCAGACTTATTCTGTTTTCTCTAGGTCTTATCTTTGTCTAGGAAGTAACAAACCAGAGAGATTAATTGAGAGCTGCCTTGAGATTCCTGCTGCCAGGGGGCAAGGGAAGAGGGACTTTGTTGGAAGTCAGATGCTCTACAGGGATGCTCGATATTACTGGGGCGTCTGGGGGCCCAGCTGTGTGCTGCCAGCTTGCTGTGCCAAACCATCTGTGAAAGAGAGATTCCTACAAAAACCATTTTCCTTGGTCCATTAAATAAAATATATGTCTTAGACAACGGTCTTAGGGACTACAGAATCTATTTGCTTGTGTACCCATTTAAAACAGATGTATTTCTTATAATCAAGAGTAAGGACATTTTATTTAGTAAACAAGCAAAGTTTGTTTACTAGATGCAAACTAGATGCATTCTTTGAAACTGTTTAGTTTGTTCCTGTAACTATTGTAGTACTGTGTATCTTTATGGAGTCCTTAAATGCAAGTGAAGACATCCTAAAAGGGCCTGGAGATTTTCTTCCCTGGGAGGTATTTAGAATTTACTTGCCAAGTGCTGCAATCAGCAGCATTTGCTTTGCTTGTATATTGCTATGAAACACAGGGACAAACCAGCTCTGGCAGGGATGATGGAGCATTCTCTAGAGAAGGCATAAAATAGAAAAATCTGCTCAAATCTCACCCACCATTCCCTTTCACTTCAATTGCAGAAGCTCCCTAGAGCACTGTAAGCCAATTCTGTAGTGCTACCTCAGCAGCAGTGCCAAGTTCAGATCCAGCATTGACAGCGAAGCAGCTTGAGACAGTTGCATCTTCATTGCCTTAGTCTGGCTCTGGATTTCATTAGTTGTGCCCCTCAGTGCTTCACCTGGAGCAACCTGACCTCTCCAGATAAAGTGCAGTCCATATCCTCTACCTGCCTGGCAGGCTCTCCTAGCATATATGTTCCAATCTGATTTGTCCCAGGAGCCTTGGCTGCCTCAGCCTACTAACATCCACATAAAATTTGCTGCTGGGGAAGCCTGATGTTTGCAGAAATGTGGATCAGGTCCATGACAGTCATTTCAGAGCCCCCGGTTGCTTCTGTGTCCAGATCTGACACACTGGGAGTTGGAGGTCCCTTGGCTCTTTGTTTTTGCTACCAAGAACCACTGTAGTGTCCCTGGGTGGGAGACAAACTACTTAAACCAGTGAGAAGCCTATAGGAAATTGTCCTGTATGACCAGATTATAGCCAGAGTCTTCTCTTAGCAGTGAGAAGGGACTGGCCTCTGCAGCCTGATCTAGTTTCCACCACTGGCAAGACACCAGTTTGGAGAGAGGAAACCCTTTGTCCATGTCACAGTAACAGAAGGAGGCAGTCAGTTATGCGGTCTTCCTATGCAGAGAACATCAAATATATTTTCATTTGTTCACTGTGCTTGACCTGAGGGTTGCTGCATCTCTCACAGTGCTTCTTAGTGACGGGAAGAATATGCTGAAGTGATTCTAAGGGATCCCAACCATTATGGGGTTTTGCTAGAAATCTGCTGTCAGTAACAGATTCACTGAAATCTCTTGATCTCTGTTCTTGATGCATGGAAAAATCTGGCTTAAAGGTTTATGAGGACACAAGTTTTTCAATACAATATTCAGAACAGTATCCCAGCACAGATTTTCTATCCAGCCCTTTTGTACCATTCTTGGGGCACAAAGGAGAGGCTGTTTTCAAGACCTGACTGTCAGGTTCTAAGCACTCAGCTATGTTTTTCTCACCCCTAATGACATGGGGATTAAGGTCTTCCTTGATGTCCCATCAGATAAAGACATCTGGAAAACATCTTGGGTGTGATAGGTCTGACCCTTAAGGTAGGTCATCCTGACTCTTGAACACCTGTGTTCTCCCCATTTTGACCTTCACCAAGTCCTGGAAGATGCTGCTTCTTACCCTTACAATTTTTGATAATTATGCTGTCTTTGGTGCCCAATGAAGCTGTCCAGCACTTATAAAACTAGAGTGGTCCCTGAGAAAGGAAAGATCTGGCCCCTAAAGGCCAGGATGAAGTGGCTGAGCAGTAGAGGAGGAAATGCAAGGACAGTGACATTCAGAACTGCATAGCTGCAGAGGTATCTTTAGAGGAGAAAAAAGCTGGTAGAGTACTAGTCACAGCCTGTGTCACAGACTGGTCTCAGTGCACATGAGCTGGATTTTTTTTTGGATGAAACTGACCTGGAATATGGTCTTCAGTAACAAGACAGACATGCTGCAGTTGTAAGTGAGCACCAACTCTCTTACCCTCTACATCTACTTTTAGTGGCCTACACCACTTGTCAATATAGGTATAGCTTATGTTGTGTGCTACATGTAGTAGTTTTTTATTTTTTAAAATTTAGTTCTAACTAATATTTTGGGTTTAGATTTTACATTATCACAGTATTTTTATTTCCCCCTACCACTGATGTGAAAAGAACAGCCTCTATGAGTTTATTGACAAGTCACACTGCACAAAATTTGAAGAGGACTTTCCTTTTCTTTATTTGTAATACATCCATTCTTGCATCTGTGTCCACCAGGAACATGCATTGGAGGTTAGGAAATGGACAAACTAGGGAATCTCTAATACAGCTTAATGATGTTTCCTAGTCAATACTGTAGGAGAGAGACACTGCTGAGAAAAGAGTGCACTAGAAATCCCAATATCTTTCCCTAAAACTATAACAATAGTGTAACATTCAGGCAGTGATAGATCAATATTCTCATTACACTTCACACGTCTATACAGCAGACATCCACAGTTCATTGGAGGGGCTAAATTAGCTTGTTAGGTAAATGAGTGTTTACAGCCCTTAGATGTCTCAATTAATTACCTCTACTGTGTTATACATTGTATGAACTCACTGTAAAACCCAGTACTTGAAATACCTTAAAGGAAGATTCTTAAATATCTTTTCTGTATTCTTAGTTTCTCTTCCAGTGAAGATGGAAGGTATAGAAGTAAGCCAAAACTAAATCTAAAAATCTGATTCTGTGGCTTCTATAATTAAAAAAAAAATAAAAAAAAATAAAAAATTATCAGAAACACTTGTCTCCTTTCTCTCAGTACTAATACTGTAGCCATCAACCCAGACTAGGGCATTTCACAGCAAGGAAACTGGTGTGAATACTTTGTAGGCAAAAGTTTCCTGTAAAGGCTTTCCAAAGGCTTTTTCATTTGTCTTTAGCTTTTCCAGATAGAAAGAAATTTATGTTACAGAAGAATTTTAATGAATTGCAAAGAGATTTCATCTTTGGAAGAGACTGCTTAGCAATATCCAAAAAGAATGGGAACTAGATGTGAGATATAGAGAAGATGCTAATTCTCTATTTTGTAGTGCCAGGTTTTGCTTAAGGGATACCTAGAAACCCCTGTAAGCACTGCTGCTGCTCCTGTCAATGAAACAACCAAACTGAACACCTGAATAACAGAAGCCAAAAAAAGTTGCCTACAGGAAAAAAAAATACATGTGACATGCATGAATGCTTATATATGCAAGGACTATCTGACTATATAAAGATGAAGAAAGAAAAAGTATTCACAGTTTCAGATGCTGACAAATCTAATCAAAACAAATTCAAATCATTGTTGTCTGTAAAGGACTCATTGCAAGCCTCAAATTAAGCTTTTTATCCCGGTTTCTATTTCACATTTAAAGTCATTTATAAAATCTGGTATAGAGTGACACTTTCCCCACACTAAGCCAGTAACCTGCTCTGCCTGTAGCTCTTGTTATAAACTTCCCTTCCTTGTCAGGGGTTTGGCTGCCCTGAGCTCCTAGAAAGGTCAGGAGATTTGCAGGGACTGCATAACAGGAAGATAGATCACTGCAGCATGGCTGCTGGTGGTTACCGATGCCACTTGAAAACTGTGGAAGTGCTGAGCAATTTTCCAGTTCTCAGTGTATGGGATTTTCTTCACAGTCAAGGGATTTTCTCTGCTTGGTGATTCCCAGGCTAGAAACAGAAAAAGAATTTGACCTTTAGTTGGGAAGTGATGCAAGAAAAGCTTTTCACATTTTAAGGCACCTTAATTTTAGTCAGAAGGAAAAGAGGGAGAAAAAGTCAATCTGTGTCTGCTGCATTGCATAAAACCCCATTTTCAGGAAGGCCTTATAAAGAGCTCACCTTTCCATCAGAAGTTTGACTCCAAGGTTAAATAACATTCTAATTTTAAAAGATTTTTAATGTCTTACAAAGGCAGGCAGCCACCCTTTTATTTTTGAGCAGTATAGCTCTTACTGGCTTCAGACAAAACCCTTTCATTAGTCTTATGATCTGAAATATCCCATTAGACCTCAAAGTTAGACAAAAAGTAAAAGGAACACTGCTTCAACACTCTTTTATCTGCTCCTTTTCCTCTTACATCAAAAAAGCAAACATTTTGTTTTTTCTTAAAGTAAAATTTGGGGAGAGCTGGACCACAACCTTAAAGACAGGGCCTTTAGTTTCCCACAAATATAGATGATTTATGTTCAGATCTGTACCAAAAATGTACTTTTATAAGCAGTTGGTGAGACTGTGAGCTTAAGTGCAAAGATGGAGAACCAGTCTTTCTCACACACAGACACACACACAAAACCCCAACAAAACCAAATTTAAAAAAAAGCTGAAAATCAAGTAAAGAAGGCTGGTCATTATGTGGAAACTTTACTGGAGATATGAATATGAGAATATGAGAAGAGCCATTAACATGCTCCACACATTAATTGTTCTACAAGGTAACTCAATGTAATACAGTTGATTTCAGCATTTATGCTAGGTTATGATAGCTGCAGCACCAGCCTTGCAGACTGTCTTAACAACTCAGTGCAAATTATAATCTTATCAGAAATATAATAATGCATTTACAGAGATAGAATAATAATAATTTAGAGACATGGTCCTTCAGTGGAGGAGGTGTAAGTCCAGGGAGTTTTCTGAAGCAAGGACATTTTAGGGAGGGCAGCAGAGTCAGTGTGATGGAAAGCAGTGAGATGACATAGATGACATCATGGCATTAACATTTTACATTAGCTTACAGTAACAGAACACTTGTCAGTCAGCAGATAAAGGCTTGGACAGACTGCTCAGAGTTGTACCTTTATATTATACATTGCATTTGTCAGAAAGCAAGTGTCCAAGTTCTTTGCTATTTTGGAAGTGAAAACATAGTAATAGGCAAATAGGACACTAAGGCAGCACAGACATGGTATATTAAAGCTTTATTTTGATGTACTTATTCATCTTCTATCTTTGGCATATTACTGGAAACAATGAGGGCAGTGATATGTATCATGGTATCATAGCAGCACAGGAACAGAGAGTTCACTGTAGGTTGCAGATTGATGAGTGGGGAAAGGGAGAAAAACAAATGTGTATCACTCACACAATTGACAGAGCAGAAATGCAGACCTGCTTAGTCAGAACTTGAAGGCATGACCAAATAGGTCAGTCAGTATAGTGTAATCTGAGCACAGCATATGCTGATGTCTTCCAGATTCTTCAGAGGTGGCAGATGTCTTTTGTCTGGGTCAAGAAAAAGCCACTAGGGCAACAAGAAAGGTCTCAGATGGAAAAAAGGCAAAACTTAGGGGTTTTTTATTGCTTATGTACTCCTTCTTTGCTGTACAGCTTTTCTTCTGCAGTTTGTTACTCCTTCATAATTTCCTTTGTGTACCATAGTAAATAGCTCATGTACTTCAAGATGGCTACATTTTCTTTTTTGTGTGGTTTATTTTGTGATCTAAAGTGAAAAGGGAGTGTTAAAGTACTACTGCTTCATGCAATCTTTCAATGATAAATAAATATAAATTAAAAAAATGGCAAAATCATTGCTTTCAATGGAAAAAACATTCAGAAATACAGACTGAAGCTGAAAGAATTTACTTTAAGCTCATGACTATATATATTCTGTAAGACATCATCTTCATTCCAAACTCAAATAATCATTGGTGCCTAGTGCAGCCCTGCTACTCCCATGTAGTTGTAAATTATGTTCCCTTACTGAAAAAACCCTCTTCATCTTTTATAAGCATCCTCAAAGAAGGGATGGCAGTGCATTCTCTAAAATTGTTATATGGAATTCAGAATCTCTTATGGGTGAAATGCATGAATTGTGATGCTTGCATAATATCCTTATGATAGAGAATAGCAACCAAAAGGGAAATTGAACTAAAAAGCTATTAAAAAATTATTGCAAGGAAGCTGCAACATACTCTATTTCATCTTGTTTTGAAAATTTGACCAGGGTCACAGGAGCAGAATGCATAAAAGACATCTGATTGTTCAAGCCTCAACAGTGTTTCCCTTGAAGAAATGAAACTTCAACATTTTGCACACACTTTTGGGATGTGTGTTCCATTACCTAAATTTGTCTGATCAAATACCCATATAAACACATATATAGGCTTTGGCCCACTTTCCCAGAAAAAGAACAAAGCAAACCAAACAAAATCAAACAGCTTTTTCCTTTTCCCAAAACCAACAGCAACAGGCAAGACAGAGGAAGATTTAGATTAGCTATTAGGAAAAAATTCTTCACTATGAGAGTGGTGAGGCACTAGAACAGGTTGGCCAGAGATGTTGTGAATGCCTCATCTCTGGAAATGTCCAAGGACAGGCTGGATGGAGCTTTGAGCAATCTGGTCTAGTGGAAGGTGTCCCTGCTGGTGGCAGGGGGTAGAAACTAGATGATCTTTAAGGTCCTTTCCAAATCTAACCATTCTATGATACTATTTTTGGCAAAATAATCAAAGTACTAAAAATGACAATAGATCATATTGACATCCTGATAGTTTTAAAGAACTTCTTTCAAATTTCAGTTTATGCTAAATGTATTTTGTCAGTAGCATATAGGTTAGCTTTGGAAATATCTAAGTAACTGAGTGCATCTACCTGAGTAACTATAAAGAAGAATTACCAGGAGAACACACACTTGAAAGTATAGTGCAGATGATAAGGCATGCTTATCTTGCAGATGATGAGTTGATTGCTGCTAATTGAGTCAGATATAGACCTTGACATAGGCAGTTGTCACCTCTCCTGAGTAGTAAGGGTCAATAAGAATGCAAAATTAACATCTCTTGAAAGCTGTGTTTGTCAGCAGTGGTAACTAAAGAACATGTCAGAAATTGTCAATCAGAATGGAATTTTCCTGTACCTGCTTCATGTAGACACAGCTAGCAATTCAATGAAGGCATTCAAGAAACAGACCCAAAATGCTGTATTTTACCAAGTGATAGTACATAGAATCCTATTTGGAAAAAGCATTCTAAAGCATGCTAAAGAACCCACTATCATCATTACTTCAAATATTAATAATACTGTTAGCTATTATTGCAGTATTTTAGGGTACCCTATTAAGTATTGCTCCATCCTTGGTGGTGTTCAAGGCCAGGATAGACAGAGCCTTGAGTGACATAGAATCATAGAATAGTTAGGGTTGGAAAGGACCTTAAGATCATCTAGTTCCAACACCCCTGCCATAAGCAGGGACACCCCACACTAAACCATGCCATGCAAGGCGTCATCCAACCTGGTCTTAAACTGTGAGGTGTCCCTGCTTATGGCAGGGGGGTTGGAACTAGATGATCTTAAGGTCCTTTCCAACCCTAACTATTCTATGATTCTATGATTCTAAGTGCTGCCGTCCTGGTGGAAAGTAGTTCTATACCAGGTAAAACTACTGTTACCTGTTGTTTCACTTGGAGTTTACAACATACCACCAGATGGCATGAGACAAAACCATACAGGTGTGTTTTTAATAGCTCCGATTGCAGAATTGAAGATGGGCTGTGCACACACTTTTTCTCTGTTAGAAGACATTGCTGAAGCTCAGAGAAGCTTGGAAAAGAGTTTTGTTTTGCTTTCTGTAGTTGTGAAGGCAGCAATCTCAATCCAATTCTGCTGGTGAAATTATTTTAAAAACCCAACAACAACAAACTAAAAGACTAGGCTCTGCAAAGAAAATCATCCACTTTGTTAAAACTGAATCTGCAAATGTTCCAAATCTATTGCTTCTCTATTTCTCTTACAGAAGGATGAATGAAGCACACAAGTACTGATGATTGGCTGGACTTGTTTGCAACAGCTGCAGCAGGAGTTGCCAAATCTGGTTTCATATAAGATAGCCTAAGTGCCTGATAAGCATTAAAATTCATTTCCATTCTTTAGCACACATAAATCTACACTATCGCCTAGAAAATATGACTAAATCCTTAAATGCAATATGCTTTTCTTGATCAACTTGCTTCATGCTGTAGCAAGAGCTTAATCGACAAGTGTCACCTCCTTCATGTTTCACCTGACCTTACTGTCAGATATTTTCCATGAACAATTGCCAACATTCTTTTTCTTTTCATAACATGCTGCTAGAATCCTTCAAAAGCTCAGTTGCAAATACACCTAAATGTGTATGTAGTGGAATAATACCTTCCTTTGAAAAGGAAGAAATCCCTCTTCAGAATTAAAACTGAAAAAAAAAATACCCAACAAAAAACCAACCACCTTATACTAAAGCCTCAGCTACGAGGAAGATTGTACTGCAGCTGTTATTCCCATTTTATTCACCGTTGTTTCTCTCTCTTCAGTTAACTGCTTTCTTTAGCATAAAAAAAAAAAAAAATCAACCATTGAAAGATGGCCATTTCTGTCTTTGAAACTGAGGGCCAAACAACAGCACTTAACCCTTTGGCAGGAAGCCCATGAGCTGCTGTCTTTAATAAGACATAGGAGCCAGAGCCATTGTTCTTTGTTCTTGCTCTATAAAAAGAAAGAAAATGCAGGCTGTGTAACAGTTTGCATGACACAGCCTTCTCCCACTTAAGTGCCAATACAATCCGATGTTCTTTTCCCACATGCTTCAGAGTACATTTTAGGGTCATTCAGAGCAAGCAAACTTGTCAGGTGGTAAAGTTGTCTGAGAACTCTTTATGTCCTGTTCTGATTCTTTCACAGTGTTTTTCACTGTAGTAGCTGAATGCTTAGTACCTTATGAATACATATGATAAACCTTTGTTTTGCTCCCATGAGGACTACAGAGTGTGCTGGATTTTCTTTGAACATGATGTGTACACACACCTACAACACCCACATGTATGTTATCAAAGAAGATAAAACCAAGGAAATGTGTCTTGTACTTAAAACAGGAGGAAAGTTGCAGAAGTTCCTGCAGGCCTTTGCAGTTGCCTCAAAGGAAAGATCCCTACTGTAAATTTTTTTTTTCTTCTTAGGGAAATAGATTTGTCACTGTGTTTGAATATCCTGGTTAACTGTTTTGTTGCCTTAGTTCTTCACTTAAGCAATCTGACCATAAGGTTTTGAGTATTTTGAATGAGGAGTGAAGGCCTGTGCATTACCTGGTGCTTTGTAGAATGCTATCCTGGGAGATGGAAGACAGAACCCCTATGTCTGAGTTTTTGAGAAGAGCTACAGTTCCTTGTGACTTCCCGAGTAGATATGCTGGAGTCATTTTGCTCAACACTGCTACTTGCTCAAGTTCAGAAATGCTTCCATTATGCATGTTTCTCTATCACTAGCTCCCTGGATATTTCCATGAAAGTTGAACTGCTGTTGCTAGGGAGATAATCCATTTCTTCTGATTAGTCACCCTCTGCTGTCATAAGTGACTTTAGTGCTCAATAGCTCACCTGGCTGCCAGTTTGGAAGTTACCAAAACTGGGGCCTCACAGTAGAGCAAGTAGAAATCAAGCAAAACAACAGTGACCATAAAATAAGAAAATTCTGTCAAAATCATGATGAGTTCTTTGTAAAAAACAATGCAGAAATAAAAACTAGGGAAAAAAAAAGGAAAAAAATCTGAGTAATTTAACAGCTTTTTAAACTAAATCCAACCTTTACTGGTATTTGAAAGCACTAAGGAAATGAATTAATTTTTGGATGGGTAGAAGCCTTTCTATGGCACAAATTATTTTTTGGACTGATTTTCTATTAAGACACTCTCACAAAATGAATTTCTAGTTTTATTTTAAAATCTATTCAGTTTTGAATGAGTCACTCAGTGCCTACACATAAGGGAATCTTGCAGTCCAAATACTATTTAAGACTTGAAATGAAACCATGTTTTATGTCTGAATAGTGAACTATAATTACCTCAGCTTATAACTGTCAAGAAAGAAAAGAAAAATAAAAAAAAAAAAAAAAA
>NDXB01003828.1:46135-70275 GCA_002631895.1 Agapornis roseicollis | reverse complement strand
ATAAAAAAAGAAAAAAAAAAAACAAAACAAAAAAAAAAAAAAAAAAAAAAAAAAAAAAAAAAAAAAAAAAAAAGAAAGAAAAAGGAAAGGAAAGGAAAAGCAGTAGATATTATCCATCCATGCAGCAGATACTGTTCACCCTTTATTTGGAAATCTATAGACTGACCCCCAAAAATAAACAGGAAATCTAGAATTGAAGAACGACAACAGAAGATGGAAGCACATTCTGCTTTGATAAATAACATCATTCATGCTTTCATGAACTCCTTTAACAAGTTTACCTATAGGTTTAAATGTCACTCTCTGTGTTAGACTGCATATCTGGATCTCTACCTCATTTAGACAGGTAGAATTAGGTGATCTGTAAACTAAGAAATATTTTTTCTCCAAATTTCAATATCTCTGCAAATTTCAATAACCTAATAGCCATGTGTTTACAGTGCCATATTTTACAAGAATCCAAATGTGAATGGTAAGGAAAAGGTGAATAGAAATGTGATATATCTCTATCATATGCAGAGATGACTATTGGTATTGTATTATCAATAGCTATTGCTTTGGTCAAGAGTATTTTCCTTTTCCCTGTTTTGTAATTCTGTGAATTTGCAGTTCAAACCCATTTTACAAAATAAAAATGTGGGTTTATTAATTTTATTATTTATAATCCCATCATAAATTTCTGCTTTCCTAAAACAAAGGGCTGCAGATTATAACCCTCACTGTAGGGATGCTGCAGCATTAAACAGAAGTATTAATTTGCTAGTGGAGAACATTATTCATGAGAATGTTACTGTAGGAGTTCTAGATTGATCTATTTCATCCATCTTATCAGTATTTTAGGAAAAGTTATCAGGGATCAAGCAGGTAAGATGTTTAGGAGTTTAGCAGGTGTGGCTTTCTTTAAAGCCATCTTACAGTCCCTGAAAAGCAATATGTATATCACTTTTCTCTGTATCAAACTAATGTTAAACTCCATTGACAACAATAGGAATAGCTACAGAAATATCTGTTCTTCTGCTTTATTTAGGTGCCCTTGCATTGACATTTAATCTCAGTCAATCAAATGGGATAGGGAAAAATTTCATGTGGAAGACATTTGTGACAATTGCTCCACAAGGAGACTAAAGCAAAACAGATGACACACTTTCCCAGCAAAGCATGATGCCATGTTTTATGATAATCCATTTTGCCACAGAGTACAGTCAGTGAAAGTTTTGGGGGTGTGTTGTTTTGTTTTGTGTCACAAAGAACAGTATTAATAGAAAGTCTTAATTTTTTAATCTCCTTCTACTGACAGAAAGAAACATATTTTATAATTTAAAGAAAAATTATAATTAAGCAAGAAGGAAAATGTGTCTATGTTTTTTTTTATGCCTAGTCTGAGAAAGTCAGATAAAGTCAGCGTTTATACCTTCAGTAAGCATGTATGTGAGATATCAAGAACACATTTGCTGACAGGTATGTCATCTTACAGAGTTAGTAACAATTACAGTATTTCTTCAGAGTAAGGAAAAAATAGTAAAAGGAAAACAGAACACTTCATTAAACTTTAAAAGAGGAGGCATGACAAAGCTTAGGAGGGCTGTGTAATTCGGACACTACTAATGAGAATAGTTCCTTTTAAATAACAAATAATAATGCATTATTGCCTGCCAGTAAATCTATTCCTATTATGAAGATGCTGAAATTATTTCTGAACCCTTTGACTTTATCTGCCACTTCAAAGTCCGTGTATATAACAGGCTGGAAGAATGATCTAACTTATTTCTGTATATTTTGCCAGAACAAGACAAACATAAAGGAATTACTTGAAGGAACAGAAATAAATGTCTGCTATGTAAGTCTTAAAAGACATTTTTTTTCTGATTAAAATTAAAAAAGACTGAGAAAGACCATCAGAAGAAGATGCATTCAAGTAATATGTTTAATTTCTTTTTCCACAGATCAAATGTCTGTGCATTTTAAACACTGTTAAGAGGTCCATTTGGCTTGACATTGAAATTCAGTGTGATGAGTAAAGGTTTCCAGTGCTGTCCCTATAAATGAACTCCATTATCATCTTAAACAAGCTCCCACCTCCCATCGTTTATCTAGCCAATTAACAAGCCATAGAGGGCAGGGTCTGTCTTTCACTCTGTGTGCCTACAATGAGGTGGCCCTGTCTCAGTGGAAGACAATATGTTACTGGAATACAAATGAAAATAATTCAATTAAAAAAAGTTGAAGAAACAAAGGGAAAAACTTACCTGATGTGAGTGTAAGCAGATCCTTGAATGGTTTGATTACAAAAAATCCACTTTACGTCAGGTAAACCAGTTGGCAAATTTGGATCATGTTTAGCAGATAGTACCAGACAATCACTGAAAAAAAAGCAGAAACTATCAGGAAATTTTCAAGTATTGGTAACACTTTAAAGGGAGTTTCATCCTTTTCACCAATTTGTGAATTCACAATGAATGTGGAGGCCCCAGTTCCAATATATACATTTCCAGAGTGAATTTATAGCAACTTGAACCACAAGTCCTAGTCTTGCATGAAGCAACAGGACACTCCTTGAGGGAGTTACAGACAATGCTTGTGAACCTATATATGTGCTATTATTTAAAAAGGATGAAAATAAAATTAAAAGTTGTTTTCTTGAAAAAAAAAGAAAAAGTGGTGCTTACCAATTTCAAGATTTTCATCAAGATTTCCTGATTTTCAATTTGACGATCTGTTTTTGTTTGTTCATTGTTGTTATTGTTTTTCAAATCTATCAAACACAAAATACTAGCCTCAAATACATTGTTCAAATAGTAGAGACTGTAGTATAGGTGATAACCTGGAACTGAAAGTTTATTCATAACCCCAAGAAATTAATCATCTGAGTGTTTTGAGGCTCTCCTTCCATATCTCAAAGGATGAAACTAATCTCCTTTTAAAATATCAATAGTTCAACCCTCCTTTGTCTTCAGTTTTGCAAATCCTTTGTATCTCCACAAAGTGAAAAGGGTACTTAAGGCTGTCAAAAATCATTTGTGCTGCTCTAATAGTGCAGAAATGCTGTAAGGATTCCCCTTTTTCCAGTACAGTTTAGACATTTTGCTGTTTCACAATGCAAAATCTTTCCAGCTCTTCCTTGTAGAATGCTTAATTTTGTAAAACCTTAAAAAATATGGATTTGCCCCCCTAGTTTGGAAGGGTTCTGAGTAAGATGGTCTATTAAACTATCCAGGACTTTGTCTTTTTTTTTTTTTGTTTCCAGCCACACATATAAAAGGAGTAGGGAGCAAGGGTCTCTGTGAAACGTTACAGATTCCACCTGTTTGAAAAAGCACCCACTTGAAGGGGCACACCTAGGGACTACCAGTGTATGACATCATGCCACATGACATTATAGGTACAGATTATTGTTAACCATAAGAATCCTTCAACATCATGGGAAAAGCTATGTGAAATCACTTTGAATCTGCCTGTAATTAGCTAAAGGGCACAGATGAGTGCACAGGAGAACGACTACTTGTTCTTTTTTTTAACATCTGGTAATTAAGTGGAGAAAAGCTGTGTTTTCTTGTGGGAAAATAATTTACCCATTAATCTTAACCACAGTATCCTAGTCACAGCATTTGGATCAAATTGCAGAAAAGATAAAAAAAAAGACCACTGGCACCATTTTATTTCACATACTGATATTCAATCTGCATTTATTTTTCTTCATAATGTTCTTCATAGCCTCATGAGGGCTTTAGTACAGGGAGAGAATACAGTTAGAAAGACTGCATACACTGAAAGGACATATGGTAAATGCATACACACTTACACTGAGACTGGAAGAGGGGGAAAATGAAGTGGATCTCACAATCTTATTAGAACCCACACATGCAGTTTTACTCTTCTACTGATTCCTCCCCCTCCCGTGCTTCCTCCCTGCCTCCCCCCATTAGGCAATACAAACTCATTTGTTTCAGCTATGCCCCACTTTTAACTTAGAATTCAAATTCTTATATGGTTTCATTATTTCTATGACAGGAAATGCTAGGGCATTAAATACAGTGTATATGTGTATAGACTGAGTTTTACCACTCTAATAGGCATTTAGGTGGTAAAAGACTGAAATTAAGAGATTTGCATCAGCATGAAGCTGGTATAATGTACAGGGAACCAGTTGGATCATATCATTCTGGATTCATATTAATGCACAGAATGAAAAAGAGAGACAAGAATAAAGGCATGTTTATGGCTTGCAGATATAACCAGCACCTCCTACTGCATAAAACTTTTTAGCAAATGCAAATGATTTATTCAGATACAGTACCTACATCTTTCTAGCAAATTCTTTTACAGTAATTCTATTTGAATGCAGACATCTGCTGAGAAACCATAAAGTATTAATTAAGCTTTCTTTATGTGTCATTTAACTGAAGTGTTTTCATCATGGACATGACCATTGCCTAATTCAGGATCAATTTGTATGCAAACTAAACCAATTTTTAAGTATTTGGAATCAATCACTCGAATATTGAAAGCTCCCCATATTTGAAATATTGAAGTTGCCCATTCAGTGAGCTCCATTTATGCTGTGAAATGAATAAGGCAGGAGCTATGTGAAAAAATGCTGTATGATTATGTAATTAATTCTAATGCAGAAGTACAAAAGGAGCACTGATAATCTTCATTACAGCTTTTCCTTACTCTGAGCAGCTGGCTTCCCAGTCTTACCTTTCATTTAGCGAAACAGTGCTGCTAGTTTAATGCAATTGCCTAGGGTTTGTTTTTTGCTTTGTTTTGTTTTTTGGTTGTTTTTTGGTTTGGGTCTTTTTTTTTTGGGGGGGGGTTGTTTTTGTTTTTTAATTAACAAGTAAAAATAACTGAAAATTTCAGTATGTAAATGTATATTGTCTCCTATGTTGATTAATAACAAGATTTATCCTGAAACAATTTAGAAAACTTATTTCTTTTATATTCTCTCTGCGCAGAAAATGTCCATTTTTCCACTAGACTCCCCCGCTGATTTTTTTAGTTTTTTCCAAAGCAAACAGGCATTTCCTGGGACTCTTTTTATTTTCCAAGTGAAATGCGAGGGCTTCTACCACTTGAGCTTAAGTAGTTGCAAGTCATTCCTTGGCTATGTCTCCTTATAGAAGAGACTGTGGAAAGAGAGGCAATGCGGTGCTCTGCTAGATCACCGTGTGGTCCCTCAGCTCTCACTCACACAAGTGCATTACCTACATAAATAGGACAGTTGTGTTCTCAGCTTCTGCATATCAGCCTGACCCAGCCTAGAAACCAAGTCACCCTAAGTACTGTCCTACCTTATAGGTAATGCATTCCGTGACTTTATAGCTTCTTATAGCTTCTGCATTAGACCTGGCTTCACACAAAAGCACTGACAACATACAGCTGTCTGTACTTTTTTGTACACGTAGGCATACACAATCCCTATACTTTGCTATATACTGTGCAAATTACACTTTCCTAATGCATTTCACAGCAGTTTGTGACAGTAAACAGATTCAAGAGTTTGCTCTAATGTTCAGAAAAGGAAAATGCTGTAGTAATTATAAACCTCTCTATTCTCTACAACTGCCTTTTGATTTTTTTTCTCCTTTTTCTTCACAGCTGAAGTCACAGAGTCACAGAGTGGTTTGGGTTGGAAGGGACTTAAAGACTGTCTAGTTCCAGCCCCCTGCCATGTACAGGGAAAACTTCCCCAGACAGGGACCTGTTCCACTAGACCAGGTTGCTCAAAACCCCATTCAATCTGGCCTTGAACACTTCCATGAAGAACCTTTCTTCCCTCCTACATGAAGGAGATTGTAACTAGGGAGGTCTGACAACAGGTCTGGATTCTGTCTATATTCCGTAGCAGGTCTAACCTATGGCTGGTATTTAACTTCATATGAGTATCCAGCTAAAGACCTAAAGAGTAAGTCCTGTCATGTTGTCTTTCTGCTCCTGTGTATACCCAGATCATGCTTTCTCAAACCTAACCTTGTCTCTCCACTGCCACTCTGTTGACCCATCTTCTCTCTTTTCTCAGAGCAAATGCCCAGGTATGATTTTCAGAAGCTTTTGATTTTGATATTCTTGAGTGAGTTTCACCAAAATTTTTCTCTCCCATATAAATTTTCCATCTAGTAAGAGAGGCGCTGAGTGCTGAGAAGGTACTATGCACTGAAGTAAAACATCTGTAGCTGGCTTGCAGGGCTGACTCATCCTGTCCTTGCAACATCCCTCTCACTCAAGTGTTCACATCCCAGCCAGCATTTTCAGAGGACCCACCAACACTTCTGTCGGAAAGCGAACAAAGATGTATAGCTGCAATACACTGGCAGTGCTGGGACGATCCCAAGCTGTTTCTTCTACTTTTTCTTTCTTTTGACAGCGTTCATGTTTCACTCCATTCCCCTGTGCAGTATGAAACAGTGGGGAGTTGCAGGAGAGTCCTGCAAAATAGACAGGACAATAATGAGTGAAAGTCTTCCTGGTTGGTCTAGCTGCCAGTCTTCTAGTCTGCCGCTCTGACTGGGGATAACTGGGGGAAGAAGGAACCATGACTAATTTTCATGCCTGATACCTGAATCATAAAACTGCATATTTAAAATTAAACAATTTCTCAGCAACATGTCCCGTGCTGTTCCTACTGGTAAGGAGTTGCTAAAGTTCTGTGAAACTTAAGCTTGTGTTTAGCTGAAAGGACAGGCATTTTGTAGAAATGGTATTTGAACCAGAATAATTTTGTAATTCGGTAATTTAGTATAACACTACACATATTGAAACAGATCAATGTACTACCAAGTGGCTTTTAGCAGGATTTGTAAAGCTAGGCTGACAGCTGCCACTCAAAGACTGGACTTTTTCCCATTGAGAACTGCTTTACCAAAACACAGCTTTTGGATGAGAAGCAAACATTTTTCTCTTACTCACATGTGTTCTGAATTTCATCAATATAAAGCAGAAATTACTGCAGAGATTATTTTCCACCTCATACCTGTGTTCTCACTGCATCAGACTGCATTCTGGTTATGGTAAACATCTTCAGAGATGAAGACATGCTCTGGCTTCACTTGCATTTTCAAGCAAGGATTGTTTGTTGGCATGATGGGTGGGTGCAGAGCTTCTGCTCTATTCTCAGGAAGTAGCTGCAGTTAGCTAAGCGCAGTTTGCTCCCGGGCTGGCTGCTCAACTTTCTGGGTGACCACTCCTGCAT
This sequence comes from Agapornis roseicollis, assembly GCA_002631895.1. Lineage (NCBI taxonomy): Eukaryota > Metazoa > Chordata > Aves > Psittaciformes > Psittacidae > Agapornis > Agapornis roseicollis. Next base: position 63,086 of record NDXB01003828.1, on the reverse strand, counting down.
TTCTGAAGCAGGTCAGCAACTTTCTGTGTTTGAGACTGAAGCATGTTGTCAAAGTTTATATTCTCTCCCTCTGTCAAGAGATTAAAAGCGTTGATTTAATGGATCATTGAGTTCAGAGACTATGCAAGATGCCTCTTTCAAGTTTTCATTTATAAAGTAACGGTAGCTTTTGGTAATAAAAGTTGTAAAACATGTAAAATAGATGAATAAGCATAGCTTTTTTTTTTTTTTTTTCTTTTCTAGAGAAAGTACATCTATTTTTAAACAAAGTGTGCCTGTGGTTTTCCTAAGACAGTGAGTTTGGAGTTCCACTACTTTATTGTTTTGTCTTCTAAAATAATTATACAATAGGCCAAACCCCTCAGATTTATAATGTCCTGGAAATGTAGAGTCATAATTTACATCCAACAACTTGCTCCACGAAAACAACTTGTTCCTGATTCACTAAGTTGTTTGTTTTTAATAAAAGTCATTCAAAGCTCCTGATCTGTCTTAAACCATTAAACTTAAGTATTTTCTTTTAAAATAAAAACTTGCTTATTTAAAGAATTCTGAAGTTGCTTGAAACTGAAATAAAAGGTATAGAATCATAGAATAGTTAGGGTTGAAAATGACCTTAAGATCATTTAGTTCCAACCCCCCTGCCANAGGAAGAAGTTCTTCCCTGTGAGGGTGGTAAGGTACTGGCACAGGTTGTCCACTAACAATACCTGTTTCAGAAACTTAATTTTGAGGGATGATAATCATAGAATCATAGAATAGTTAGGGTTGAAAATGACCTTAAGATCATTTAGTTCCAACCCCCCTGCCATAAGAAGGGTCACCTCACACTAAGCCATGTCACCCAAGGCTCTGTCCAGTCTGCCCTTGAGCACTGCCAGGAATGAAACACTCACAACATCCCTGGGCAACCCATTCCAGTATCTCACCACCCTAACAGGAAAAAATTTCTTCCTTACATCCAATCTAAACCTCCCCTGTTTAAGTTTGAACCCATTACCCCTTGTCCTGTCACTACAGTCCCTAATTAAGAGTGCCTCCACAGCATCCCTATAGACACCCTTCAGATACTGGAAGGCTGCTATGAGGTCTCCACGCAGCCTTCTCTTCCCCAGCCTGAACAGCCCCAAATCTCTCAGCCTGTCTTCATATGGGAGATGCTCCAGTCCCCTGATCATCCTCGTGGCCCTCCTCTGGACTTCTTCCAACAGCTCCATGTCCTTTTGATGTTGAGGACACCAGAACTGCATACAAGACTCCAAGTGAGTTCTCACGAGAGCAGAGTAGTAGGGCAGGATCACCTCCTTTGACCTGCTGGTCATGCTCCTTTTGATGCAGCCCAGCATACGGTTGGCTTTCTTGGCTGCAAGCACACACTGCAGGCTCGTGTTCATTTTCTCATCGACCACCACCCCCAAGTCCTTCTCCACAGGGCTGCTCTCAATCTCCTCTTTGCCCAACCTGGAGCTGTGCCTGGGATTGCTCCCACCCAGGTGGAGGACCTTGCACTTGGCATGGTTAAACTTCATGAGGTTGGCATCAGCCCACCTCACAAGCGTGTCAAGGTCCCTCTGGATGGCATTCCTTCCCTCCAGCATATCCACCCAACCACATAGCTTGGTGTCATTGGCAAACTTGCTGAGGGCGCACTCAATCCCACTGTCCATGTCACTGACAAAGATGTTAAACAGGACAGGTCTCATCACCAATCCTTCCTCACTGGCTTCCAGTTGGACAATGAGCCATTGATCACAACTCTTTGTGTGCGTCCATCCAGCCAGTTCTTTATCCACTGAGTGGTCTATCCATCAAATTGATGTCTCTCCAATTTAGAGACAAGGATGTTGTGTGGGACAGTGTCAAATGCTTTGCACAAGTCCAGGTAGATGACATCAACTGCTCTATCCCTGTCTATCAGTTCCATAGCCCCATCATAGAAGGCCACCAAATTGATCAGGCAGGATTTCCCCTTAGTGAAGCCATGCTGGCTGCCACCAAGCACCTTGTTGTTTTTCATGTGCCTTAACATGCCTTCCAGGAGAATCTGCTCCAAGATTTTGCCAGGCACAGAGATGAGATTCTACTTCCCAGGTCATTCATTTTCCCCTTCTTGAAAATGGGTGTTATATTGCCCTTTTCCCAGTCGTTGGGAACTTCACCTGACTGCTATGATTATTCAAATATGACTGACAGTGGCTTAGCAAGTTCACTCGCCAGCTTCTTCAGGACCCGCAGATGGATTTCATCAGGTCCCATGGGCTTGTGCACATTCATGTTCTTAAGATGGTCTCGAACCAGATCCTCTCCTACAGTGGGCCCAAGGTCTTCATTCTCACAGTCTCTGCGTCTGCATTCCAAGACTTGGGTGTTGTGGTCAGAGCTTTTGCCAGGGAAGACTGAGGAAAAAAGTCATTCAGAATCTCAGCCTTCTCCAAATCCAGGGTTTTATTGAAATAAAACTTTAAAAAGTGCCAAAATTATCACAAGATTATTAATGCTTTATTCTGCTAAGTCAGCTTTTCTCAAAACTTTAAATTGTGGAAACCTCAGCTTAAACATTTTCAGCATGAGTTTAGTTCTTCTACTGAATTGGTAGAATATTACAATCAACATTAGGGGGACAACACCACTCTTTAAAAGAATATTAAATCAGAAAGTATTGATTTTAGTTCTGTGCTACTAGAAATCCAGCAGATAAAAAATATTTAGAGTGACATTTTTTTTTCTCCAGGCATAAGAACAAGCTTTTAATTGTCACACCTAAATCTGGGTAATGTTTATTCTGCTATGTTGCGAGGAATGGAGGGAACTGACCTCAATGGCACTATGGGAGATTGCATTAGAGCCATCCAGAGACACATCCTACAGGAGAAAGTGGGACATGAAAAAAACAGAACTGCAGGGGTTGTCATGTACCTCAGCAGTTAGTTGGACAGTAAAATTAGCATTGGAACAAAATTAAATAGTTCATGTTACAATCATAGTTCATTTTATTATAAAAATTAAAAAACAACAAACCATAAAAACCAAACTTGCGATGCTACTATTTTTTTCCTGTTTTTTGTTGTGGGTTTTTTTTGTGTGTGTGTTTTGGTTTTTTTTATGTTGTTCTAGTCATTACTTCAATAATTTGCTAAATGTATTTATCAAGCTTGGTTTCTTGTCCTGAGTAAGCAGGTAAGGATTTTAAAGAAGCATAAAAAGCCAAGTGAACAGTAATACTTTTCTGTACACAGCTGTAACTCTTTCTCCATCGTAAACTCAAGAGCCAGTAGACCTCAAAGTCAAAAAAATATTTTGAATATAACAAGGCTGGTAAAGATAGAAACTATGTAAAAACAGCCAAGATGTTTGCTAAAAGATTCAAGAGAAGAGAAACAAAAGAGAATAGAACATAATAGGATTAGATTTTAGCTAAAAGCTAAAAGATATACAAGAATTGAAATTTAGAATTGAGCACTGCAATTATGATTTCACATGCACTTAGAGTTAATCAGGGCTGAATGGCCTAAGTGTAAGTAAAAGGGAGATCTAGCCACTCGAATTTACAAACAACTGATTAAAATTACCTATTTTGTAGCTATGCAAAACTATACAAAACTGAACAAAAAAATGAAAAAATGTACTGGCTTAACCATGTTGATAGTTGAAGGTATCTTCTTCATCATCCCATTCATTTCATGTGTCTGAGCAGTATATCAGCAAGTCTGTGTTGATAATATAAGGGGGATCAAAATGAACATGAGCCGACAGCATGTGCTTGCAGCCAAGAAAGCCAATCGTATCCTGGGCTGCATCAAAAGGAGCATGACCAGCAGGTCGAGGGAGGTGATCCTGCCCCTCTACTCTGCTCTCCTGAGACCTCACTTGGAGTATTGTGTGCAGTTCTGGTGTCCTCAACATCAAAAGGACATGGAGCTGTTGGAAGAAGTCCAGAGGAGGGCCATGAGGATGATCAGGAGACTGGAGCATCTCCCATATGAAGACAGGTTGAGAAAGTTGGGGCTGTTTAGCCTGGAGAAGAGAAGGCTGTGTGATGACCTCATAGCAGCCTTCCAGTATCTGAAGGGGGCCTATAGGGATGCTGTGGAGGCACTCTTCATTAGGGACTGTAGTGACAGGACAAGGGGTAATGGGTTCAAACTTAAACAGGGGAGGTTTAGATTGGATGTAAGGAAGAAATTCTTTCCTGTTAGGGTGGTGAGATGCTGGAATGGGTTGCCCAGGGATGTTGTGAGTGTTTCATTCCTGGCAGTGTTTAAGGCCAGATTGGACAAAGCCTTGGGTGGCATGGTTTGTGTTTGGAACTAGATGATCTTAAGGTCCTTTCCAACCCTAACTATTCTATGATTCTATGATTATCACCACCCCTGTACACTAGGTTGGTAGCAATTTTAACGTGGACTGTCTCAGCAGGAGACTCTCAACTAAGCAGGAAGACAAACTATAAAGTCATTTCCTCCAAGACACATAGTGCTTAAGTAAGTGTATGGGTGTTTGCATGTGTAAAAAAACCTTTTCCATATTGGAGAATTGCTGCAGTAGTATCCTCTCTGCTTTACTATCTCTTGAATGAAGCTTCAGTCACCAGTACTGACAATCTGACACTTTGAATTTAATTTAATGATCACAAAATCAAATCGAGTTTTGTCATCAGTCATACAACTTTAAGTATAAATATTTTTTTCTTCTCACTCTCTTCTGAAAATAGAGGTACACATGACCATAAATTGCTAATTAGCTGCAGGAATTCCATATACCTATAAGCAGAACAGAAGCACTTGGGATGTGCATTAATGTGAATAACAGGTGTCTCCTGTATAAATTGAAGCATAATCCTACAGTGATGAAGGGGTAAGACTCCCTTAGGTGGCTCGCTGTCTTTTCACAAGGTGCCCCTTGTGATATACCCAGAGGTAGTGCCATCACTAGCAGGACCTTGGAGTGATGTAGAATCATCAGTTATCAGTAGCATAATTTGTCCTAGGCACTAACTTGTCCTGGAGGTGGGAAAGGATGTTGTTATATGCTCTAACCTATGCTGCTATAACCAACAGTAACAAACAGTGATAGTACTTCCCCTCCCAGGTCCCCTGTTGTTTGCAAACTGAGCTTCCCTCTGCACTTGGTGAACAGACAGTCCACTTCAAGACAAATAATTTACGGTTATCTCTTCTGACTTTGGGTGCTGAGCTTGAAAGTGCTGAAGCCTTAGGCTCCCTACATGAGCTATGGAAAGAAAAGGGACACTGACAGGGAAAATTCAGGCCACTTCAACTCTGACCTAATTTCCAGTAGTGTTTAACTCTACTGCCTAAATAAGGCTGGAGGCAATTACACTCTTATTTGGTGCTTCTGCTGGGGGGGGAAGGGGGTGGAGGGGAATGAAGGTCCAGACATTTACATATTCAAAGAAAAAATCTGGGAGTTACTCATAAAGTTAGACTCCAGCTTCAAGCTATTCAGTGTTAACCACCTTTAAGTTCCATTATATTCCTCAGAAGCTCAAAGAAAATGCTCTATGCTTTGCAGAACTGGGTCTGTTACTGCATTAAAGCAGTGTTCTGTGAAGGTGGTTTTGGAGTCTCTGTAATATATTTCTATTGTAAAATAATCCCTAGCAGCTATCCTGTACAATGACAATGTAAAGCAGCTTGTTTAAGAAGTTTTGTTTTCGCAGTATTGACTTGACAGTACTTCTTCATAAAGAGTTAATAGTTTACAAGTCATTCTAACCTGTGAGGGTTTTTTTCTCTTTTCCTTTCTTTTTTTTAACAATGAAATAAAAGGCAGGCTGATTCAGTGCAATAGCTAATATTGCACCATGGTATCTTGATTTTTCAATCATCCTTTAAGACTGTAATTTGCTTCACTTGACTCATATTTGAAATCTATAAAAATGTAAATACTTAGCCTTTTGTCAGATATTTGACACTGAGATTGCTGCAGTGATAACCTTGTAATTTAAAAACAGCCATGTGGGGAAAGAAGTGAGAAAAGAACATGCTCCAATTACTATGGTGCCTTTTTTGTATGTATACACAGGCATTAAATCAGAATCCCCAACATTTAGTTTAGGCTACCATGATGTATATTCCATTATATAATCAAATATTTCAAACCTAATTAAACAAACATTCTGCCATTCCTAAGAATATTGTTACTTATGCCTTGCAAAGGCTCTTGAGATGGACTTATAATCTGTGTATGTAAACTAATGAGATTGTACAAAATATGGCATAATTTAAGCAGGCTCAGCTTCTTGCAGTTTTATCAGTCAACTGTCCTGCTGAGCTCTGTTTATTTGGCAGCACTGCATCTCTTTTAAACTGCAGATGCGAATAGCTAAACCTGAATTTTCTGGTGCCAAATCTCCTTTTAGCTCTTGAATATATAAGGATGCAAAGTTTCCTCCTTACATTTTTTAAGAAAACATTTTTCTATCATCTCGGTTTTGCAAATCCCCTAATGTGTAGCATGGAACCCCTTTGGAAATCAGTTTATGCATATAAAACCATTTCTCAGTACGCAGCTGGTTGCAAAATATGGAAATGATACAGCTTATTTATCTTCCAGAAACCTCCAGTCCCTCTCATGACACACGGTATATTTTAGCAAAGCATGCTGTTCAGAAACACTGAATTTTGCCTTCTCTTCAGTGGAAGCAGAACCCACTGTCAGAAACAGACACATGTACCCTTTACAGTAACTGAACAGCAAGCGTCTAAATATTAAGCTTGAGTCACAGCCACTTAATGAATTCCCATTTAATATCAGTGTAAATCCTTTGATATTAATAATTTAGACATAGAAGGTGGTCAATGAAAATGCATGGAGTAAGCATGCCCACTGCTTTATTTAATAATAGAATCATAGAATAGTTAGGGTTGGAAAGGACCTTAAGATCATCTAGTTCCAATCCCCTGCCATACGCAGGAACACCTCACACTAAACCATGTCGCCCAAGGCTCTGTCCAACCTTGCCTTGAACACTGGCAGCATGGAGCACTCACAAATTCCTTGGACAACCTATTCCAGTGCATCACCACTCTCACAGTAAAGAACTTCTTTCTTATATCTAACCTGAACTTCCCCTGTTTATGTTTAAACCCATTACCCCTTGTCCTATTTTTACATTCGCTAATGAAGATGATGCATCTCAGCACTGCCAGTGGTATTACTGAATGGACACAAATGAACTGCTACATTCTTGGGCTAATGCTACTTTGTTTTAGCTCATTTCTTGTTCAATGCAATCATAAAGTTATTCTTATTAAAAATGTTATTTCTTATGTATAAATTCTTACATTGCTAGTAAAATTCCTTACAGGAAAGTCAGCACCACTGTTTACACAAGGGAGGGTGAGGACAGGGAGAAAGGATAGAGAAGCATATAATTCCCACCAAAACCCTTTTAAATGTAGCTGAGGGTGACCTTCCCAATATTAAATTGCAAGGCACCAGGAGAAAAGGGGACAGAACCCACATTTTTAGTGTCTGAGAGCAGTGCTCCCACCACAAAACTGCTTGCCTGCAAATTTTAAATTACCTCTATTTCTTAGCAGGTAACATTGGCATGTGCCAGCATTGCCAAATCTGTGTATAATAATGAGAAGAAGAGCTTTATATGAGGGATTGTGAACAATTACTATATTTAATTTTGGTATATTAAAGAAAAAATCCTATTCCATATGGAAATGCCAATAACTATGTGGCACTGTACATTTATTAGCAGTGTCCTGACACTTTTCAAGAAAGCATGAACTCATTTTTTTTATCTACAGCTGTACCATTCAATGCTGGTGATAATTTTTCTTTTAATAAATATTATTTTATTGCAAATAATGACACAGATACTGCCTACTTTGTTAACATCATGAAAGAGTAGATGTCCAAGGGTCACATCCAAGAGTTATCTTTCATATGGTAGGTGAATGAGAATTTACAAAATTCTTTTTAAAGTTAATGAGAGTTGAATCTTCTCTAAAATCTCAAGCTGCGCACTAAAAATTTACTCGTTGTCAAAAATGTAAACAAAATACTCAGTAGAAAGATATTTCTGCTTAGATTTTATGGAAAAGTTTATTTATGCTCTTGAACTTCTAATATTTTGTGGGGAGGGAAACTTTCAGAATACAAAGAAAATTGTACTTTCATTATTTACAGTTTTAAGAAGCTTGATGCCACAAAAGAAATGAAACTCAGTGTGACAGATGAGTTCTCAACAACAACAGTTAAAAATACCCACCATTAAAAGTATTTCAACAGCAGCATAATGCCTTCAATGATTTCTCAGCAGGTAGCTGAGGCAGGCACCCTGCTACCTACCTTTGTTGTTTACAGTTTGTCTTTCTCCTGCCCTACAGGTGCTAGACAGTCATCCTCAGAGTCTGAGCTGGTTTTGGATTCCTGTTGTATCTTTGAAAGACATTTAAATTATGACTTAATCAGGGGCATAGTCTTTCCACAAATTTACTTATAGTCAGCTGTCTTACAGTGTTAAGGACAGAGGGATACAAAGCAAGCAATCCTTTGCTCTCATCATGTAAAAGGCTGTACTTGCACCTGATCTTTTGATGCTAAAGAGGGAAACCCCAATATGTGTCCATCACAACAGACATCCCTGAAGAGGAAAGGAAGGTCAGCCAGAAGCATTTGGGGGTAATATGTGGCTTAAAAGGGGAGGTGGATTTCCAGCATATACTGACTGACCACCAGAACACCTTGGAATGAGGATGCTTTTTGTAATACTAGATATTTAAAAGTGTTATACTTTTTATTAGCTCTTCCATTTATTTAGAGACCCCCTTTTGAGATAGGTACTTTTACTTACAAAATTTCACAAGCAGGAAATCTGAGGTTTCAGGTTAAATGTCATTTATCTGAGTTCAAACTTAGAAAAGGCAAACAAAAATGACCTGGAAAGAGCAAGTGTCTAGATTCAAGAAGAGCAGGAAGTTGTTGTTAGTGAGATTGACAAAGCGGATCTCTTTTGACAGTTCATAAGAAGATATCTTGCAATAGCTCTTTACCACTGTTTATGAATAAAACCTTATGTTTTTTAAAAGAGGGAAACTTGAATGCATTATACTGAATATACTTTCACATGAGTTAATGGATTCTCAATTACAAATTCATAAGAAAAGAACGAAGCTTTTTGAATTATGAAATATCACAGGAAATATGAAATATGAAAAGGCATCTCCTTTCCCTTCCTTTTCCCAAAGTATGATTTTATTAATTAGAAAATGCATCAGTGCCTATTTCTTATACAGTGCAGCTCACAGATGACTGTTAGCTGGAACATGACAAGGATTTAACTAATTGACATTAGCTTTCATTAGTTTCTAATGACTCAAATAAGGTAATACGAGAGTGAAATAAATTTCGAATAATGTAATATCCAAGCAGGATATAATCCAAGGTAGATATTTCAGTATTTGAATATTCTTTCCTTCATTGATCCCTCCTGATATGTGCCTTGCATTCCTCAGCAGTGCATTAGAGGGACAGTGCTCTTTCACAGGAAGAGTAGGATAATTTCACAAGGCAGAATGAGGTGCCATGTTTATTTAATCAGGCCAGTATGATCAAAAGCCCATGAGATATATTTTATTTATTTAACATGAGATGTCTTTATTTTTGCATAGCTCAGATGCTAACATTTCTCTTTTCATCTTTAAGACACCTCTTTCACCATTATTCCTGTGGAACTAGAGCCACAGAAAGATGAATGTAATTCAGTTGATCTCAGTTTCACAATAAGTATCACTCAAGTATGCTCAGGCAAAGAAACTCTTTAAATGTCAAGGTTCCTTTACTGTTTTTTGGGGTTTTTTTTTTGTTGCTTTGTTTTGTTTCCAGGCCTACACAGACAATGAATGCAAATACAGTCAATAATACTGTTGATAGAGTCACTAATGAACACCTTGTGTTTTTACAGAATCAAAATTTGTTTGAAACTGCAGTACAGTGAAAGGTAGGAGCCCTTGATTTCAAAGGCTGTGGAAAGACTGGCAATGGAGACCACATCTGATCTTTGTGATTGTGACCACACAACGTCCATTGACTCAGATGCTCATTCCCTTCCAAAAGGTCAGGATGCAGAATATTGCAATCAGGTGCAATAGAGGCTCAAACCATGTGTATAATTAAAAAACAAAACAAAACAAAACAAAACAAAACCAAAACAGTGGAAAGCTAAGGACAGCTTTCAGAAAAAAAGAAAAAAAATAAAAAATCTAGGGCAAAGCTCTCCCTTATCACAGTGAGGATTTCCCTAGGTTAAATCTTTACCCCCAAAACTGAGTATGGAACAAAGCAGTCTCCTTTTTGAAATGAGAGAAAAAAAAAAGTAGCCTACCAGATCTGTCCATAATAAAGACAGCAGTACTTGCAGTCATTAATTATTTTTTGCAAATTGACTTTATCAACTAAGTTGCACCCTGACATTTTAGAATAATATAAAATAACTGAATTGATCTTAATTCAAAATGTCAGTGGATTTACTGCTCATGTAGTCTAATATCTTAGCATTATGCTATTCCTCTCAGACTCTTCCCATTTATCTCCTCTAATTCCCTCTTGCTGTTACTTTTCAATCTCTACTTACTCTTAGAATCATAGAATCATAGACGAGTTAGGGTTGGAAGGGACCTTAAGATCATCTAGTTCCAAACCCCCTGCCATAAGCAGGGACACCTCACACTAAACCATGACACACAAGGCTTCATCCAACCTGGCCTTGAACACTGCTAGGGATGGAGCACTCGCAACCTCCCTGGCCAACCCATTCCAGCATCTCACCACCCTCACAGGAAAGAATTTCTTCCTTACATCCAATCTAAACCTCTCCTGTTTAAGTTTGAACCCATTACCCCTTATCCTGTCACTACAGTCCCTAATGAAGAGTGCCTCCACAGCATCCCTATAGACACCCTTCAGACACTGGAAGGCTGCTATGAGGTCTCCACACAGTCTTCTCTTCCCCAGCCTGAACAGCCCCAACTCTCTCAGCCTGTCTTCATACGGGAGGTGCTCCAGTCCCCTGATCATCCTCGTGGCCTTCCTCTGGACTTGTTCCAACAGCTCCATGTCCTTTTGATGTTGAGGACACCAGAACTGCACACAATACTCCAGGCGAAGTCTCACGAGAGCAGAGTAGAAGGGCAGGATAACTTCTTTGACCTACTGGTCACGCTTCTTTTGATTCAGCCCAGGATATGATTGGCTTTCTTGGCTGCAAGCTCACTCTGCAGGCTCGTGTTCATTTTCTCATCGACAATCACCCCCAAGTCCTTCTCTGCAGGGCTGCTCTCAATCTCCTCTCTGCCCAACCTGTAACTGTGCCTGGGATTGCTTCGACCCAGGTGGAGAACCTTGCACTTGGCATGGTTGAACTTCATGAGGTTGGCATCAGCCCACCTCACAAGCGTGTCAAGGTCCCTCTGGATGGCATTCCTCCAGTGTATCCACCCAACCACATAGCTTGGTGTCATTGGCAAACTTGCTGAGGGTGCACTCAATCCCACTGTCCATGGCAGCGACAAAGATGTTAAACAGGACCGGTCCCAACACCAATCCTTGAGGGACACCACTCGTCACTGGCCTTCAGCCTGACACTGAGCCATTGACTACCACTCTTTGCATGCGGCCATCCAACCAGTTCTTTATCCACCAAGTAGTCCATCTATCAAATTGATGTCTCTCCAATTTAGAGACAAGGATGTCGTGTCATTTGTGAATAGTTTTCCACTCTTCACAACATGTTCCCCTCCTTTTTCCATATTTCTCCTATTATTTTCTGGTTGTGATCTTTGCTTCTTTCTGCTAAGCCTATTTGATTATTCCACTCAAGCAAATGAAGAGCAGTGCAAATCCACTGCTGCCCCCAAGGTGTGGGGAATGGGCTAGGGATGCTTTACTTAAGACTCTGCTGTAATGCTTGCTTCAGCTGAGCACTGAAAATGCAATCTTGTCCAGTATCTGTGGTCAGGAAAGGGCAAGCAAAGGAAATTGTTCTCAGACTTTCTATATTTATAAATAGGCATATCATATAAAATTATTTTTGCGATTGCACTGTCATAAGCACATTTCAGCATTAGTGGATCCATTGTACCTAAAAAGACACAGAAAAGAATTAATAAAACTATTGATGACACTGTCATTTGCACTATAATATTTTAATGCTGGTAACTCTTAATAGTCATTATCTTACTTCACATGGACAGAGTGTGTGAAAGAAAGCTTAATAACTGATGAGTGCTTTGCTGTTCACTAAATGTTTCCCCTTTCTCAAAATGTTTACAGATATAATTTCTCTGCAGTGTGATTAAATCAAATTAAATTAATACATTACTGGTGATGGTGAGTTCTTTCAGATCCAGAGTTATTAATTATCACTTATGCAGTCATAGTTTGAAGTAAATCCTGTAGATTTTATCTGTGAGTGATAATTTTTATGAGGAAAATTTCTAAGCCAACCAGTAACACTTTTAAGATAGAATACTCTTAGGTGATCTCATGTAAGTTTCTAGTATAAGCACTATAATATTACGCTTTCAGAAGAGTTTCAGAAAATCTCTACGTTTTTCCAAGTTATATTGGATGTCTTATAAAGGATGCTACCTCTACCTTTTAGCTTTGTGTTGCTAATACATTTTATAGGTCTTTTCCAGAAAACTGTTTCTATGGATTATGATTCCCATGGGAAATTTAGGCTCAACTTCACGATGATCTGCTTCTTTCTGAGATTCATACCCTCAGGTGCCACACATACTTTCTGTTTAAAATGCCTAATGATCTTTTGGTGTTTTAACTGCAGGACTCATTAGGGCTGCATTGCTGAGAAGGGAAGTACCAAGCAAGTGACTGGAAGATGATGAGGAGATACTTCTACTACACCCATCAATTATGGTTCAATCCAAGCAAGCAGTCACTGTACACCCCTTCACCTGATAATAACATGCACTTTTCATTCCCATGTAATTGCCATCAGGACAGCTTCTAACCACGAAGGTTGTGACTGTACCAGCAATTTCTAGGCACATCAATGGGAATCACACATGGGCACATTAGGAGTGTGGGTATGGATTATGGTTTTTGGCTATAGAAAGTGATGATGCTGTACTGGAATTCAACTCCTTTTATTTTTTTTTCCCGCAACTGTAAATAGCACAAATGGTGGTTTGCCTACCTTTGATTCCAGGTCTTCTGAATAAACAAGTGTACTAAAAATACAGTATGCGATACCATCCCCCCTCCCCCCTCTCCCCAATCTCTTGTTAAAGCTCCTTTTTCTTCCCAATATGGTTGGTTCCAAGCATAAAATGGAAGGCTGAAATTCTGTTATAAAGACTTTGAGATTATGACAAGGTCCATAAACAGCTGAATCAGGCAAGCCATGGCCCAGTAAAATATTATTTTCTATTATTTGTTAAAGACTACAAGTTTTTTGTTGGTCTGAAAAGTGCAGGGTCTCCTTGTCTAGGCTTCTCTTATAGCTGTCATAGCAATTTATCTAGCAACCAGATAACTATTGTCCAAATTTATTTTAGTTTAGCTTTAATTTATAGCACTAGCAAGAGTTTACATCAAATGACTCTAGAATAAAACGTGGTGTGGAGTTGTACAGACATATGGTGATACTAAAGGTCCTATATTTGAAACATAGAACTCAATGATCAAAGGTCACTACAGAAGTATAACTTGGAATTATTCAGGTAAAAACATGTTTCTAGAAATAACAAATAGAATAAATAAATTGAAAATTGGCTGACAGAGAAGAGAAAGGACATGTAGGCAGACCAAGTTAACAGAACGTATGAAAAACAACCAAAGCAGACTCAAGGCTGAGGAAGAAGATGTCATCTACATCAATGTCAATATGTGAATCTCAGAAAAGAGGAGAAAGAAACCCCAACCCTAATGTCACTTTCCTCCCAGTGGAAACCTCAGAATGCTGGTCTAACCTCCCCAGATTCTGCTTGAGTTATAACAAAGGACTCACTCTTAGGATCCAGAGGAACTTTGGAAAGGTGATGGATACATGTTTTGCATTAAAATGTAACTGTAGCATTAAAATGTTTATGTCTTAATTTGGAGCATAAATATATATTGTTATAGCCAGAGAGATGTACAATATTAAGTCTGCCTGACTGCTGAAGGGCACTGCTGAAGGATGTTACAGTGGACCTCTTGAACATTTAAGTCCCTCCTACTATTGCTGCTCTATGATGGCTAAGGGAATTCCTTCTGAGTATCACATCATCAAATCATCCGCATTAAAAAAAAAAAACAACAAAAAAACATTGAAATCTGCACTTACCCTCTGTCTGTGTGCCACTATGTGTGATAGTCAAAAGCATTCAAATTCATTTGAATGTTTTAAGAGGTGAAAAACACGCAGCACTTGAATGAAACTGAAAAGGAAAGGTGCATGTACTCAGCACCTCAGGATGAAAAAAAAGCCCACAAACAAAACTCACCTATTGTATTACTCTGGCCTGACAGATACAGAGATAACCAGCTAAAATGTAAGCTGAAGATGACACCTGGTAAAAGAAACTGAACCTCATAAGGTCAGGCTTTTAGTTTGTGTGCTTTCAGCAGAGTGTATCACTATAAGAAACACATTGATTTAAAACTTTATTGTCAAAAAGGAGAAAACATAGATAAATCTTGTATTGGAGGGTTGTCATAATCATAGTACTCTCAGTGGCTGTAGCTAGTGGAAAATAACAGCTTTTAAAAATGTTATACTCTCTCTGACTCAGATGCATAATCGAAATCAAGAATAGGAGAGAACAGATGCTATACACCACAGCCATTATACATCTGCACTAGAAGACTCTTACAAGCATGAAAGGAAAAGTTAACAATACACAGACCATGTTGCATGGGCTTTTGTGATTGAAACAGCATATCTTGTATGGACAGGATACCTTTTTGCCACTTGCCACTAGTCCATTGATATGCTCATCTCTAGTTTAGATGAGGCCATTTGGTCTAAGCAAACATGCTGGAAGAAGTCATCATATTTTACTGAAAGTTATATGTGACAAAACATGAAAATGCCTTCTGGAGACTAAAATTAATGAACAGATTAAGAAGGAAAAATAAAATTAATTCCATATCCATTTAGAGTTAAAATATTTACAAAAATCATCACTGAGTTTCCATTTTTTTATAAGGAGTCTTTAGATTTAATATGACTCAACCTTTATTTCTAGATAAAGAAGTAAGTTCAGAATCAAAAAGATTTTTGGTTACCTTGATATGAAGACAGGTATCTAAGTGATACTTTTAAAGGCCTGTGTGTTGTGGTCTTTTCCGTAGCATCTTACACTAACAAGGATGACCATATTCTTCACTAGATGAAGAAATAACTATCTTGGTTGGCTGTTGTCAATTTTTCGTTCAAATGGCTCTCATCAGTCAGAGACAATGGATATGTCTTGACTTTCAATTGCACGTGATGTTTTACTAAAAGTAACTTCAAAAACTGTTGAACATAATGGGTCAAATTCTGAATTACCTAGCATCTACCATTCAAGCTACTTAAGTGTATTCAGCATAGTTTTAGGAACAACACAACTCTCTTTACTACAGGAATAAATGATCTTCACATAGAGGGGGTTTCATTATACGAATTCATTAGCAAGTGGCTAATTTTATTATAAGAAATTGCCCTTCTATAGATGTCAGAACAACAACATCAAATTTTAGGCATATGTCAATCTTAAGGACATGATTCTAATGCAAGATCAAATAGAGATGTACATATTTATTAATAGATAATATTAGTCATTAGATAGTATTTAGTCCACATTATTTCTGGGTATTTCTATTTCATAATTTTAAAAAAGGTAAAATGTTCATTATGCTGATAAAATCTGAATTATGCCAGGTACAGGAATGAGGGCATTGCATAATTTGTGTATTCCCATTATAGACTGGTCAGCAATTAGTAGAATGGCAATTGGCAGGCACTTAAAGAAGTAGAAATCACTTGTAAAGGTTATCTTAATGTCACTATTTTGACATTTCCACGTATATTAAAATAATTCATTCCTATGATGAACTTTAGTGGTGAAATGTTGCAGCAGCAAACAGATTCATAAAGAAATAACTTTGGATTCAGTAATCGTTAGTCATACTACTTGGAATATTTGTTAAACCTGAATATTGCTAATAGTAGTGGTGTAACAGCTCTAGTTCCAATTTGTAGAAAGAGAATGTTCTGAATAAAATCCTGAAAAATATATTACTGTAAAGATCCTGTGTACTGGGCAGGAAGGACAGGGTCTATGCAAAAGCAAAGGCAAAATCGGAAGCAAAACAAAACGTGAAAACAATTAACAGGCTCTTCTTTAACCAGACCATTGCTCTATTTTCACCTTCCAATGAATATGCTTTTATAATACACGCTAGTTAGTCATACTCTGCAGTATCTATCTCTAGGATTTTATGACTCTGTCTTACCAGCATTTTAGTTTGTGTTATCATGTCAATTGTAAATGGTTCTCAGACTCTTCAAAAGAAAACCCTTCTACACATTTGGAAATATTTACATTATCAAGCACCAATGCACTTCTACATCAATCAGTATAAATTAAAATCCAAAAGTACTTGATTCTTAGAGAGAGAGATTGAAATTCTATCCTCTAGTGGTAAAGATGTCTGGCCATACTAAACACAGCATATCCTTTCAGGTTGTTTTTTTTCCCCCTACAGGCAAAGGAGAATACTGTTTTGAAAAGTTGCTTTAAGGTCAGAATTTCAGTATGTGATAAAAGAAGCTCATTCTTTGTCTTGTAATAAGCTCAGTAGGCCCATTTGATGTAGACCAAATGGTCAGAATAAAATCTTTTATCTCCTGATATTCATGAAGACTTCTTAAACTTAGGTTTTAGGTATTTCTTTTTTTTTTTTTTTTTCTTTTTTCTATTTT
>NDXB01003828.1:8889-36345 GCA_002631895.1 Agapornis roseicollis | reverse complement strand
AAAAAAAAAAAAAAAAAAAAAAAAAAAAAAGGTTTGATTTCAATAGAAAAAGAATAAGGTCTTTTGTCAGTACCTTCAGAAAGGTCAAACAGAGGCTGATCTACCTGCCTCTATCTGGAGTCTTCACTGTTTGTATTGCTAACTTTCATTCAAACTTCCCAACAGCAGCAAAGCTGAGATCCCTAGAGGCTCAAACCTTATTGGCATTTTAAGACCAGGAGTTAACATTCTCAGATATGCTAAATTGTCTTTGGAATGTCAGCTCTGGAAACTTTCAAGAAGCTCAGTCTTCTGTATGTCGGATTTTTAATGCATTTAAGTGACCAAAGACACTACTTTGCCTGGGTTCCCAGTTAGGAGCAGAAGATTCTTGTACAGCTCCACCACTGATTATACCAAAATTTCCACCCACAACTGATTTCAGCAATAACCTTTAAGTGCTCACATACAAAATGTCCAAAATAAAATAGTATAGAAGGTCTCTAGGTTTGTGTCTGGAGAGCTTAGATAAAATAAGGACAGACCTAATCTCTGGTCCCTGCTTCTTGAATGTCTTATTCATTAATACTTCAGTAAAGAAAACTCTGAAACACTATTGAGAATGGGACTGGAAACTTGGAACTCTCTCCTGCTAGAAAGGCCTTCAATTTATTTTAATTAAAAAAAAAAAAAAATAGTTCCCTTTCAGCCCCCCCAGGCTATGAATGTGTCATTTGTTCATAAGTTCACAATTAACTCAGATATTTAAGTTGCTTTAAAAATTGAGGTATGGGTTGTTGAGTCACATGGGCTCAAAGAAATCAGATATGTAGCTCTACAAAGATCCTCTTTTCCTCTCATTTTCAACAGAAAATTAGGAATCTTGACAGTTATAGAAAATCTAGTAACCATTTAACCAGTTTTTTAGCACTCCTAAATCTTCTCTGAAAAGATTAGCTAATGTAATATTTTAAAATTCTGAATCCCCTATGCAATGGTATAGGAGAGTTTCAAAGGCAACACTGTTGCAGAGAACATCCATTTGTACAAGTATACAGCTCTTGTGACCTGGACAGGGAAACTTGCATCTGTTCTTTGGATAAGGGCTTCAGCCAGTGTCAGCCAGACAATCATTGTAAATCTCTGGTGGTAGTTATAAGTCATACTTCTTGAGTCAAAAACTTGCCTTCTGTCTCACTTTAACTGCTAGCCTTTATAAAAAAAAAGTGAAGAAGCACAAAATGCTTCTGAAGTTAAATTTATTCACTAGTGATACTGTTCTAAATTACTCTGGTAAAGCCTCGTTTATATGTAGCAGTATTCTTCTTAGCTCCTTACAATAAACAATTATTAAGAGTCCTTGTTTAAAGATCTGATTCATACAGGAAAACAGACTTACAGTGTGTTAAAATGCTACTATAGTAGTATTATATATATTATATATAGTGTGTTAAAATGGCTACTACTGTTGCATTTCAGCTGGGTCAGCCCCTTAATTGCACAACCTTGGGAGTTTGAGGTAAAGAATTTAGTACCAAAATCACTGGTAGTACACTGTACTTATTCCTTGATTAAAAGATACTTTGTTGCACTGTGTTTACATGAGTAGAACCCATTTTGGGGAAATAATTTATTCAACAAGTTTATGCACATTTTTCCTGCTCATGAATTATCTGCATGCTTCCTATTAGTTTGCTTACCCAGTAAAAGTGTCTGATAAGCTCTCAGGCCCACGTCTGTCATTTCACAGCTCTTGTGGGAGCACGACTGCACAATATTCCCTTGAAATTTACTGCTACATTTAAGTGTGAACAAAAATGCATTGATGGCACAAGTTAGCTGCTTGCTCTCTAACTGTCTCTCACTGCAAATCAGCAAAGAAGGGCCACTCACTCTTTTCCTGGCCATTTTCTTCCCAAGATTCAGTAAGAGGTTATCTATGTTTTCAAGAAAATTGGAAGGAACATTTCAATTTAAGCCATTTAAGCCAAGAAATTGCAGTTATTAACAAAAAAGCTTTAGTCAGGTGCTATGAAAGGATTTGAGGTTTTCAGAGAGCTAATATTGTCCCATTCTAATCTCACTTCAAATGTTTGTCTACTTAGCCACAGCATATCTGCTGACATAGAAACACAACTGTGGATCAGAGACCTTGAGCACTTGACACAAGGCACTTCACATCACAGATAACCAAGTCCTAAAATTTTAATCAGCAATTGAGTCTACCACTACCTAGGTTATACAATATTTGTACAGAGAGGGTGATAATTTCCTCTCCAATTCCCCTTCTGTGACAATGAACAACAATTCCTTTATTTTATTCTCTCTCATGAAGTGATTCCTCCATTCCTCTGATTATCTCAGGACATTTTTTGCATGCCTACTTCATTTTGTGCTTATCTTGAGAAGGGGTGATGTTTTTCCAGGAAATGCTTTACAGATGCCTTTGATGATGACACTAACAGTTTCCTGTTTCTAGTGGAATTATTTCCCCTGATTGAGGGCATCCAAAAACCACAGTTGCCTTCTCCAGCTACTGATTGATGGATGTATCCAAATCTTTCCCCTCTGTCATTTCCAACTGATGGACTCCCAATTCAAAGCATAAATTATTAGTTCTCAAGGGAGCAGCCTTGCTTTCTGCATTATTACATTTCATCCCGGAGCTGTGACTCCAGTTCTCAGGGTCAGACTACTTGTAGAATATTCCAATCTTCCTCTGTAGCAATAAAACTTCCTACCTTATTGTCATGAAATTTCAGTGGCTCGTCCTATATATGTGCCAAGCTTGTCAGTGGACATATTAAATAAAATTACCTTCCAGACCCATCATTGAACAATTCTATCCATGCACAAGATACTCCTGCATGGGATGATCTGAATCTTATCCATGGCTCTTTCCCCTTCACTTTTTCCTTAACACCCCCATTCACTTTACAAAATTAAAAGAGCTATGAAATTC
Organism: Agapornis roseicollis; assembly: GCA_002631895.1. Taxonomy (NCBI): domain Eukaryota; kingdom Metazoa; phylum Chordata; class Aves; order Psittaciformes; family Psittacidae; genus Agapornis; species Agapornis roseicollis. The sequence continues at coordinate 33,404 of NDXB01003828.1, read as the reverse complement.
ATATGAATTAGATCTTGTAACTAGGAAATTTGCTATCTCATCAGGGAAAAATATGTGTCCCAGTATAGCTCTTATAAGGACTTTTCCTTACTTTGCAACAGAACAAAAGAACACTTGCAAAGAGTCTGACCAAAAGCCTATCTAGCTCGTGATCTTCTCACTGACAGCCATCAAAAGCAGGTGTCTGTGAAAGAGTGTAAAATTAGGACATGGAAGCTGTGATACTTCTGTAGGTTGTTACCCTAACCTCCCAAGATTTGTGAGTCAGGAATTTCCTGATGCATGGGGGTGCCTGTGTTTCATAGCTTTGGGAAAGTTATTGAAATATATATCAGCTGTTTTCCTTTAACACTTCTCTTGCTTTGTTTTGGTTATTTCCAATTATACATCACAGTTCATTCTTAAATAGAAATAAAACATGAGCCATTTCTTCTTTATGTATGACTGGTCTATAACGTTTGAGTCTGGTTTGGGTTGCTACTCCTTGCTCTTTTTTTACTGTACCTTTGGCTGTCAGCTTTAACTTACAATATCTGTCTCAAATTGACTTTTGCCAATTCTCACCTTATCCATAAAGTATTTGCATTCTGAAAAAGAGCTTTCTTTGATGGCAAAATCTTTCATAAAATTGAACACAAGCACTTTGTTTTCTCCTAACACCCTCTGTGAGATCATATTCATCTAGTCCTGACTGGAGCTGTTTCCCACAAGTTTCCTCCTCTACTTGGGACACAGTGTCCTGGTATCTTTCACGTCTTTGATTTAATGACATTTCAAAGTCTACTCAGATCATCCAACTTCGCTAACTGAATCTACTATACATTCTAAAACTCTCAGAGACATCAAGAACCTTAGTAATAGACCAACATATTTATATATTCTGTAAAACGGGAAGCTGAAGACATGTTGACTTCCAGTTGAAATGGTTTCAGATAAATGGTTTTCATCCCCATCTCTTTCTTAGGGTTTTTTATAACTGCCTGCTTTTCAAGAATTACTATCCTTTTGAGTATTTTCAAGTGATTGCTCAATCCTGGACAAAGCAAGGCAGGCTAATTTAAAATCTCAAAGGTGATCTTTGCTAACCTCGCACTTGTTGTTTGAAATAGACTAGAATGAACAAAGGACCAGCCCTTCTAGTAAAACCAAGACGATGTGGCAGCAACAGTACAGGATGAGCTTGATGGTGGTAGATATTTGTCCAGGACACCTACAGGCAGAAAATGATATGCTTGTACAGCCTAATGCTATCACAATGAAAAGTCAGACAGACTACCTCAAAGCATCTTTCACAGATAACATTTGTTAGAAAACATTATAAAATTATAAAAAACTATTTTTGCATAATACTGAATGAGATTAGTGTTTTAGGGGTACCTCATGCTTAGACATGATTTTTTATATAGTAAATTTTCAAACTTACTTAGGTGTCATTGAGAAATTAAAGAAATTATTTTTTTTTACATGATAGCTATTCACAGTCTCCTTCAGAACACAGCTGTCTCCTGAAATTTTGGTATCAAGATAGCCAAACACAGCAAGTATGACACCCTTGAATAATAAAAGCTTAAACACATTTTGTCAGGTTATATACACTGATCAAAACACCAACATTTTCTTTCTTTCTTTAGAAAAAAGGGGTCAATAAATATTTAACCTGGAGACCACCAGGTACCCAGGATCCCATTGTTACAATATGGAGGTATGGCAGCTGTACAACACTGCTTTGGTTATAAAACTAGGACCTTGAACTTGCATGACAAAAAAAGGTCAGTTGAAGCATGCTGCTTCCTAAGAATGATTCATATTATTGCTACTCTTAAAAATCATTTCTCCATCTGCAGATGCTGTTAGCTTTGGAACATGCAAATCCATCACATCAGAAGTGATGACTTTTACCTTATTGTATACTTGATTCGTTGGTGAATAATATACACATTCCTGATAAATTAAGCCAAATTGTATATGGGCTTGTGTAGCCATCCATCTTTTCAGATCTCCTTATTCCACTTTCACTGTTGATAAAGCCTTTTGTGATCTGATTTTATAAAGAGGAAAAAAAAAATCATAGTCTATATGTTAGCTTAATCTGTTTGGAACAGTAATGGGATACAAGAGACTATTCAGAGCAGCCCAATGGAGAAGGACTTGGGGGTGAGAAACTGAACATGAGCAGTGTGTGCTTGCAGCCCAGAAAGCCAACCGTATCCTGGGCTGCATCAAAAGGAGCGTGACCAGCAGGTGGGAGAAGGTGATCCTGCCCTTCTACTCTGTTCTCTGGAGACCTCAGTCAGAGGACTGTGTGCAGTTCTGGTGTCCTCAACATCAAAAGGACATGGAGCTGTTGGAACAAGTCCAGAGGAAGGCTATGAGGATGATCAGCGGACTGGAGCACCTCCCATATGAAGACAGGCTGGGAAAGTTGGGGCTGTTCAGCCTGGAAAAGGCTGCATGGAGACCTCATAGCAGCCTTCCAGTATCTGAAGGGGGCCTATAGGGATGCTGTGGAGGGACTCTTCATTAGGGACTGTAGTGACAGGACAAGGGGTAATGGGTTCAAATTTAAACAGGGGAAATTTAGATAAGATATAAGGAAGAAATTCTTTACTGTGAGTTTGATATGGCACTGGAATGGGTTTCCCAAGGAAGTTGTGAATGCTCCATCCCTAGTGGTGTTAAAGGCCAGTTTGGACAGAGCCTTGGTGATATGGTTTAGTGTGAGGTGTCCCTGCTTATGGCAGGGGGGTTGGAACTAGATGATCTCACGGTCCTTTCCAACCCTAACTTTCTATGATCCTATGATCAGACATAAGTATTTCTCTTTTTTAAATTAAGGAGCCTTTGAAAAGAAGATAACTTACTTGAGGCTTAAACATACTAAGATTTCTGTGTTTATATTTAGCATGGGAGAAATTACTTTGAAACTTCAGAAACTAAACATTTGTGTAGTGTACAAAAAAGTGTGAAACATTGCCATGATTATCCAAACTACAAACACATAGGTCCTTAATTCCCCATTTTAATGGAAATTAGATTCCAAAATCAGAAGAATCTTGTACTGTAAATTACAGTGATATAAGATGGTTATTCTAGTCTAATATATTTGTTCCTTGTTTGGTGTAGGAACATATCCTTATACAGAGAGTAACAATGGTCACAAAAGCACATTGTCAATTACACATACAGTGAGTACTGAATATAGTCTTCCTAGAGAGAAGAGTGAAGCTGATCCACTATATTTTGTCTTAACTGCCATGAAAATTACTGTTTAGATAAATTTAGCTCTAGAAAATCAAGGCCCCTCTCCCCCTCCCAAGCTTTGTTTTTGAGTAGTTCATGCATTTTAGGAATGGGTTATTTAAAATAAATTCCTTAGGTTATAAAGCGTTTTATACTGTTTTTCAGTGTGGTTTTTAGAAACAAACAAATAAATAAAATGGAGGGTGTAGTAATGGGCTAGCTACTGCACTAATAGGCACTAACTAACACTGATAGATATAAAAGAGTTTATTTGTACTGTTCAATTAAGTTGAACCTTATAAATACAGAAATATCTCTACAGATTTTAGCTTCCTGTAAGTTTTACAGAAATAATAATAATAAAAAAATAAAAAGTATAAAAGAATAGCATTGTCTTAGTCAAAATCTAATAATACTCCATAAAACACAAAGCAGAATGGCAACATCTTATCTCATAGAACATATGAAGAGCACTGGCAATGTTTGTCTTAGTGATGACATACTATTCAGACACTTTTCACTGAAGCTCAAAGACACATACTGTTTGTCACTTACGGGAAATTTAGACTGGATGAAGTCCAGAATCAATTTTGTTTCTTAATGTAAAAATGTAATAGAATAGATATGGTGATAAAGACATTAGAGCATGTGTTAATTGTTTTAGAAGATCTTTGTTGCAATGATACACCCAATTAAAATATTAATAGTAATATTCAAGTTTTCACACACAGGAGAAATGTCTAGTTTTCTTAATAATCTTCATCATTAAAAGTTAAAAAAGGGAAAAAGAAAAAAAGGATTGAAAAGAATTAATGCAGTAGCTAACTTCTAATCTTTCAGTCTAATCTTTCAATCCTCTTATTTCTGTAGATGATACTTCCATAACACCTCAAGTATGGTAATTTTTCTTTGTTAATATTAAGCACAGCTAGTTTTTATAAAAATAGTCTTCATAAAAATAAGAAACTGGAATCAACAAAGATTTTCGGCAGATGAGGCCATCCAAAGATGACAGAGCTACTCAATGTGAACAGCAGTCCTTGGTGTCAGAGTGATTCCACATCTGATAGCAGAGGCAGATTTGGGGAAAAGTAACTCTTGAAATATAGTGCTGACTAAAGAGAGTATCAGCTTTCTGAGCCACGTGAAGGTATTAACCTAAATACTAACAGGCAGTTCTTTTTTTTTTTTTCATGGAGTTATGAAACATCCTCATAGCTTCTGCATCAGGGAAATTAATATATAGTCCTTAATTTCTGATCTTTTTCAGAATATTTTAAGTTGCTTATATTTTTTTATATACAAAACCCAAATATGCTAATAGAAAATAATGACAGAAGTAGTTACTTCTCTTGTAGTTACAAGATGTTTCCAAAGTAGAATAGTGAATTTGCAGTGGCTCTTCCTGCTGTAGTGAAACTCTATGCACTGTATTAATTAGGAATATTTTCCACACTGCTCAGGCAATCCATTTCCAGACCTGGGCAACAGACCAAAATCTGCTACAAACCGGAATCCAATGCCTTTGTTCAGAACCATTTATCTTTTTTTTTTTCACACAAATAAGATTTGTATCCATTAGTAAGAAGAGGGAAATGGGTAAACTGTCTTAATACTGTTAGTATTCAAAATACAAGGAAGGCTATTTATAAATGGAAACACTGAGATGTATGATTCTGAATTCTCATTTTATCTAGCAATACATACCCGAGATGGAAAAACTAAGGTAGACTTCTACAAGAAGTCTAAAGTAATAGTCACTTTCAGTGGCTTTCTGCTTTAGAAATCTACAGATTTGATTTTTTTTAGCCAGTTAGAATTAACAGTGACAAAGGGGCAGAAAAACATTCATTCAACTTCAAATTTCTCATTCCTACTGCTCTTCACTGGCTCTCCATTTTGTTTCCAGGATACCAAATTTGTTAATCCAAAGCAAAACGTTGAAGGACTCAACATTTTCAGGTTCAGCCAAATCAAATAACTGAAACCTGAATGGAATTAAAACAGATCTCCTCCTTTCTGATTGAGAATAATTCAGCCTGTCAAAAATGGCTATGAAAGTGTACAGCAAGTTTACCAAGCAAATATATTCCCTTCTTTCATTAAAGCATCTGTGTGTTTTAGTGGGGCATTTATATAAAAATCTGCCTTTAATACATACAAATGGCATGATTAATTTGATATTTTGTGCATAGCATTACAAATAAAGCCAGCTTCAAAGTGAGCTAAGAGCATGAGATATAAGCACATCACATTTACGTCAATTCAAGCAAACAGCATAGGTGGAGGTGATCTTTCTGTGTGTTTTCAAAAGCATCTAAACCACCAAGCTTCAAGTAAAATGGAAGTCATTTAATTCACTGCAATTTTACCTATATAAATGCTCACGAGAATCTGGGTCAAAGCAATTTAGGAGCACAGTTCCTGTGGAAAGTTATTATGAAAATCCCTTTTCCCCCTCTTGATCTTTATTCAAATTTATAATTATCAATATGTTTAGACACACAAATAAGAAGTTATATATTACTAATAAAAATACCAAATTAAAAAATGCATATACACATGTAACTTGCCCTCTTCTGTTTATTTGCATTAATTATGCATATTTCTCTCCCAACTGGGAATATATAAAAACTGAACACATATTTCTGCCTGACAGCCCTAGTGTCAATATATTAAATGAACATCTAAGGCACACACAATTTTTCAAAGTTGATCTCAGAACTTGAAATACGTGTACACATCTAATAACTCACACTTTTTGGTACTGTAAACCCCATAGAAGAAACAAAAGCATATCTTTTGGCCTATGTTCTACCTTCCATTCAAAAGGATAGTATGAAAATAAGCAAATGGTACATGCGGTAATTCTACACTCCAGTGAAAATGTCAGAGTGTTTTGATTGCACAGTAGCAAACAGAAGAGAGTGAAAGCTGTTGACACTGGCCCTTATTATTCAGGAAATTCAGCACAAGCTAATATGAAGAGTCCAGAAGGTGTTTTCCTTTGAGTAAAGTGGAAAGCAGGAATGTAGAGAGGTGTTCTACTGTCCCACTGTTAGCCCTATATGAGAAGAATTAAAGAAAATAAATCACATTTTTGCCAAGAAAATAATTATTTTATTTTTCAATCAAGTTGAAAACCTCCACCTATATTCCTTGTTGTGGAAAGACTTTTTGGAACTATTTCAGTTTTCTTTGGTAGAACTGAGATGGGCTTTCATTTCGTGTGCTCCAGCATGTACATGTAAATGGAAATATGAGGACCATGTTTCAGAATGAAACAGCTGGTCATAGAGTTGATTTGTCCTCCTTAAAAGTGAATAGCCATCATCAACGTAACACCTTCCAATGATGATTATTGGTGCTAACATTTAGTTTCTGTCATGCCAACTCATCCTACCAAGCTGTCTTCCTTCTTGAGGAAGAAAGATCACTCCAGACAGGGTCACATATAGGGCTATTTAGGGCAAACAGATGAAACTCCTGTAATGACTGTGATAAAAATATACCAAGTAGAAATACATTGCTTCTTAGCTTTCTTTAGATTACGGAAAGTCAATGATAATGGTCTCGACTTGCAAATATCAAGGACAAAACATGATAGTATAGAGTCATTTATGGTTAGGCCATCTTGAAAACACTCTACAAAGGTGACGAAGTCTCAGACTTTAGATGAAAAGCCCAAAAGCAGATGGGACAGCATGGAAGATACTCTTTCGTTGACCTAAAATTCCAGTATAAGGGGTTTTTTTTAAGGTCTTTTGTTCATCTCTTTAGTATTTGTGCATGCATATAATACACTTACCACAAATGAATATTTAGCTACCCTAACAAATGTGCCCTTACTTTTATTTAATCTTTCAAAGTTTATTAATCTTTAAAATATATCTACATCAGGAAACATATTTTTGCAATTTTAGCTTTTCCTGAATAGTAATTATGCTATATAAGGTAGCATAAAAATACATTTGAAGCCTCATTGTATTTTTTTCTGAAAAAATCTTTATTAGACAATCAGAACCAGATTGTCCTTTGTCTCCTTTGTTAGAATAAATCTGTGTAAGTTTTTTCCTATTGACTGATCACATTACTACTACACTGAATGAAACAAACAGTCTTGCTAAGGTTATTTATAATTGTAAAACTGCATAAATGTTATGCTGCTGTGATTTTATGGGCTTCTTATTCTGTGGTGCCTGCAGTTTGTAAAAACAGCACATTTCAATATAACAGCTAACTTGCCATCTGTGGGAAGTTGTGGGGCTTCGGGTTTTTGCTTAATTTTGGTTTTGTAGTTCCTTTCGGTTTCTGGGAGTATGCTTGTTGGGGGAAAGTTGGCCCTTGGGGCTGCCAAAGTACATTTCCTTAATATGTGTTTTATAGCGGTTCCATTCCTTTTCACTTAGAATTTTATTTAGCTTTTTAAGTTATGCTAAGTGCTTGGCCTATTCCCTTCATTCGTTTCCTAATGGCAGCTGGCATAAGATTTAGGAAAGCCAACATAAGCGGTCTAGATAATCTGCCTAATTCAAACAACTAACTTAGTTTCTAAGCTTCCTTTTTCCATTGTATTACTTAGTTCCTATGGGGAATTAAGTGTCTGTAATAATTAAGCCTTGATTTTACACAGTCATTTTACTGGGGCAGTGAGAAGGGAAGGCAGGATTGCCATGATTTCTCTTTTTTTTTTTTCAGATCAAATCAAGTAATTCTGGTTACTTATACTACAAGTAATTTCTTGAGGCAGAGAAATCAAGCTGATGCATGCAATAAATTACAAAAAGCATTCAAAAAAGTCATGCTTGCTGCTACTGCCGCTTATAGTTGGGATGCACAGAGCAGGAGTGGTCCTTCCTATATATGCAGGCAAACCATAAGGCCTTTCCTTCCTGCCAGCTGGAGCCAGGGGCAACCCCCAGGGCTCACCATTCACCAATTGTGTTGAATCCCATCTGAAAGCAAGCCAAGTTCAACAAAAACAATATGTTTTTAATATAAGGGTTGACACATGAAGCTATACATGGAAAACTGACTTAATTCACAATCTCCTTTAATCTAAGTAGTAAACTGAAACAGAGTTGGCACCAGCTCCCTCCATAATACTTGCCCTGACTTGACCAATTAAGGCAAGAGGTGTAAGCATCTTTTCCACCAAAAAGTTTGTCTATTCAGTAAATGCCTCTGGCCTAAGAAACCAAGTTCAGAGCAGGCTTTGGAGTGGCGAAGGCACAGATTTGTACCAGTGGAAAGAGTTTGCTTATGCAGAGATGAAAGTCACACAGCAGAAGTACCTCCTCTAATACAAGTGCTGTCAACAATATTTCAATGGTTCCAACAAAAGAATTTAGAAGTTCAAGCACCAAACTCATTCCAATATGACAAACTGTGTACATTACTGAAGTCAGCCCAGCTGCTGGGAAGCAAATTCAACAACATGAAAACTGAAGTCTGATTTCCTGGATCAGTAAAGAGAGGTGCAGTCTAAATTTTGAAATGCAGGTTGGCAGGATGAAGAAAGTATTGTCTCCTACAGCTGCACTGGAAACTTTGAGATCAAAAGAGACAAAAAGCCATCAAATCTCAGAAAGGCTTTTCTTGTTCAATATATCCCTTGTGTTGAACAGGACGAACAAACTTTTTATCATTAAACTATGGCTTAATAGCCTTAATTTCCTCTCATTCCAAGTCAGGAAAACACTTTTTGCCTTTACTACTAATCTGATCAAGGCATTTAACTTGCTGTTGTGCATTTTCGTGGGAGATCAAGATAGTGCTGAATCCACAATTCTTGACATCTTGACTGAAAGAAAATCGAGGGTTTGGGTGTTTGTTTTGTTTTTACTGCTAGTATTACCTCTCTGCATGGCCCTGGAAAGTTGATCTAGGTTTTGAAATCTTGAAACTGGTTATGGCTGAGATTAGTTAGTGAAAAGGTGACAGGAAAAGCAATCAGTAACACTTGATAAATACAATTTATCACGCTGCTACCTCCACAATGTAGTTGGGATGCAATTGCACGTGTAAAGACACATATTGCATTCCTCATTTTGGCTTACTTTCTCTCTATGCAGCACTTATTTTACCCTTTTCTATTGCTATTTCTCTTAGCATGATTGAAATTACTATCAACAATTGTTTTTTTTTCCTCCCTTAAGCATGCATCTGTCAGGCTTGAGGGCCAAACCATTCATTTAAATAGTTCCCTGAAAATTGAGCCATCCTTCATCTTCTATTACCAGCCATCCTAATACACATTCCTCATGCAAAACTGGAGGTTTAGACTGCATATTAGGAACAATTTCTTCACTGAAAGGGCAGTCAGGCATTGGAACAGGCTTCCCAGGGAAGTGGTGGAATCACCGTTCCTGGAAGTGTTCAAAAACCATGTAGATGAGACTCCTAGTGACGTGGTGTAGTGGTGGTCTTAGCAGTCCTGGGGTAAAGGCTGGACTTAATGATCTTAAAGGTCTTTTCTAACCTAGTTGATTCTGTGATTCTGTGATGTGCCCCACCTCAGTAACTGTCAAAATCTATGTTATAATCAAACTAAATGACATGTTTTATTTTTATTCTTTTTTAAGTGAAAAGCCTCATGCATCCAGAAATCCCTTGTATAGCTGCCTTACTTATAAATGAGCCATATACATTTTCAAAAGCAAAGTTAACTCTGAGAAGTGGGGACAGCATTAGTGGGTAACATCAGTCTCTATGAAGATGGACAGAGTAAAATTCTTATCCAGTAAGACTGCACCAGCATCTGACCCCTAATTTGGATGTTTTGTATGTCACTAGGAAGCTTTTTTTGTGATCTGAATTTCTAAAAGTTTACATTAAAAGTACAACATGTTCAACTTGAATTTCACTGAGTAGTCATTGTTACTTCTCAGTTCCACAAACCACTTTTGGAAAAACTTCTTAAATTATTATGAAAGACAAAGCCTGATTCTAGTGTATACTACTGTTGCTTTTTAATTCCTTTCTGTGGATTTCTCTTTTATATATGCATAAAATGTGTCCTGTTTATATTACTCTAGGCATAGACTTTTAAAATATCTTGGCTTATGGTTGGCAAGGGAACATTATAGTGTAGATAATGATGGGATAATAACTTTGATTTTGAACTTCTATTACTTAAAATTTTGAAGTATTCCCTGAACAGGATGTACACTGGGGCTTGTTAGCTCTATAATTGCAGTCCTTACCTTGAAGGCATTTTTGTATGCCCAGCATCCAAATGCACAACCCAGGGAATTGAAGTCTGAAGATGTATTGTTCACTCTTTTGAATATTCTTAGAATGACTTGATTTAGCAAGGCTCCTTATCTGAAAGGTTTTGAAAGGGCTTTCATAGAGGCCAGCTAATTCATGTTCAGGGCTCATATCTGAAATTTGCACTTTCAGAACAAATAGGCAGCTAATGCAGCTCCATTGTACTTGAGTCTAATTATGGATGGCTCCATGTAATAGAATAAGGAATCTGACACTGCCAGTGAACCCAATGGAATCAGCACAGTTTAGCTATGACAATACATGTAAAATTTAACCACACATACTCCTGTTCATCCCAGACATATGAAGAGAGTTTTGAGTTTCACATTGCACTGTGCTCCTTTATTTTGATAGCATTCTGTACTATTTAGCATCAGCTGCACATGTAATTCCACACAGAAGGACATCATTAAGAGCTCAGACACACTCGCACATGTATATATATGTGTATATATATATATATATGGCCTTGTTAATTTTGTTTTAATGGGAATATACTTTTAAAACTGGGATAAAAAATCATTTCCAACTACCTGTTGGTATCTTGTTAGTCCTCTGTTATCCCTGACATAAATGAGAATGATCCTTCATCTAGATTTTCTTGGTGAGAAACTTCTGTAAGACCACCTAATTTTTCCTGCTGCACTTAACTGAATATTTTACATATTTTAAGCTGCTAAACAACCAATGCAGATATCATTTTGTGATGAGATTTTGTATTCTTTACAGGTTAATATATACTTCGACTAGGTAAGTTCTGTGAGTTAAGCCTCTCTGCTGGGGAAAGGGTTTTGGAGATACAGTAGGTGGCACTCTTCCCCCTGAGTCAGGAGTGACTTTTTTTCTAACAGCAGAAAACTTTTGATAAACAGTATGTAGCAATAAAATCTTAGCTTCTCTATAATCACAGAAAAACCAGCAAAGTATATATTAATGAACTCTATCCTGTTCACTACTAAAACACAATTTATACTGAAAACAAAAAAAGAAAAGCAATGCCAGTAAGCAGTAAGTAGGCAGCTGCTATGTTGATGCTAAGAAATATTGAGGTAGAGCAGATCCCTTCAAGACTCTGCATATCTATGATGAATGGATAACATTACCTCCACACTTGTCCTGAGAATAGAAAACACTGTGGAAGTACTGTAGATACTGAGGTAATAATATCTCTTTATAGAAAATCTCTATTTTAGCTTTTATAGAGCAACTCCCAGAAAAGTATAGCTCAAGGACAACAGTATTGAGGGTGCAGGTTTTCTATTGCAGTCTGGCACAGTGGATGTAAGAAGGAGAGAGGAACACTTAGGCAGAAGAAAGAAGGTTTTAGAAGCAGTTTTGTGCATTGGTGCAAGGTGATGTAAAAGTCATCCCCACAGGGTATCTGATGTGCTAACCTTAAAGAAATGGCGGCTTCTTAATTTTTTTCTGCACATACCTATATAACCATATTCAGTAGTCTGGTTGAATGGGCCCAGATCAACCAATAATCCCTCAAGTCAGATCATGGGGCTTCACTGTTTTTCTCATTCTATTGACCAAATGTAACAGTAACTCCTATACTCCCTCATTCCTCAGTTTGGGCATGAGACATACTGTCTCTTTTGTGCTTAAAAATATGGATGGCATAAATGCTATTATTAAAAACAAGAACATTCCAAGGGTAATTACTGAGCCTCATGTTGAAAAAATTCTGAACAATGCTACTAAATCAGTCAAAGTCTATATCATTAAGGATGTATTTAATGATCTAAATACCTATGCTTTATTGGGAATAGCTGATGTGTTTATACATCAGAAAGAAAACCAGCTATAGATCGAAGAATAGTGTAGCCAGGAAATGAGCAGAGCAAGCAGGAAGGAAAAGGGGGTTGAAGAAAGACTGAATCAGAAATAGGAAAAAGATTAGATATATACAGAAAGGGATTAAATAGCCAACTCTCCCTTTGCCTGAAAAGGTTAGGAGCAAAGGACACTTGTCAGAGATGCTCTGAATTTGAAGCTATAGAATACGAACATATTAGCCTCACGATTTCACCCGTAACATGTGGCAACAGTTAATTAAATTAAGTGCAATAAAGTTAGATGGAATGAAAGTATAAGTCTTCTTTACACAGTGCATAATCAATTTGTGGCATTCACAACCACTTCAGGTCATGTAGACAGTCATTGTGGTTGAATAATTTTATGACTAGCAATAACATTTGCAGCTCTGTCAGCTTAGACAGTGATAGGAAGATAATCAAAGAGACTCTTGGAAGAACACTGCCCCAAAACCTCAAAGGTCTGCTATATTATGAAGGACTCAGCATCAGCTCCAAATGTCACATCATTTATCAGTGTGGGAGTGCATAACATGCAGAGAATTAAAAGCTATTACATCCCATTTCTAATACTCAGTAAATAAATGGTCAAGGAATAGATGAACATCCTATTTTTGTCTTGATCAAAGACCTTCCAAATTATACTAAATAAGTTTTCTTGTGTAGTACTTTCTCTTTTCCTGCAAATATCAGTGTGCCATTGGAGCCTGATTCTCTCACTAAGTCTCTGGTGTTGGATTAGAAATCATGAGATGCATTAATATGCAAATTTAGAGGGGTTTTTTTTGGATTTCTGGTTTTCAAGATATTTAGGATATAGGAATGCTCCTTCTCAGTGTGTGCAGGTCCTAGATCTTCACTGCAGTTGGCCTTATGTCTTACTATTTCTGGCATAAAATTGGTTAATCATTGGTATCAGTCCTCAACGCTTCCAAGCTGTATTTTTTCTTTTTTCTCAGAACTTCTGGAGGTTCCTGAGAGGTATTTAAGGAGTATTTTGACCATGATCTGTCTTTCTGAGATACTTTTGCATTCAAAGGTACCTCATCAGTCTGAACTATTTTCTGTTGCATTATATTTTAACTTCACAGCTTCATCTATGACTTGCCAGGATCACACTTTATAAATAAAATTGTTTGGTAGAATAATAGTAAGAGCAATGTTACCTTCCCAGCACAAAATTTCTGATAATATATGTCTCTCCAAGGAGAAAGATAGAAGTAGCAGGGTGATGGTCCTGTAATTAATCAGGAGTCTGGCTATTAAGAAATCAGAAATAGAAGACGGGGTTCCCATTGCCATGCCTAGTAATCACAGGCTATCAGACCTAGGATGACTGTTTGGAAACATTTTGGGTTATCCTTGAATGCCACCACGGTCTGACTCAGCAGAGCACTTTGGGTTTCTTTAAACCTGGAATTCTCAGGTATCTCGTGAGACCTCACCTGGAGTATTGTGTGCAGTTCTGGTGTCCTCAACATCAAAAGGACATGGAACTGTTGGAACAAGTCCAGAGGGGGGCCACGAGGATCATCAGGGGACTGGAGCACTTCCTGTACGAAGACAGGCTGAGAAAGTTGGGGCTGTTTAGCCTGGGGAGGAGAAGGCTGTGGGGAGACCTCATAGCAGCCTTCCAGTATCTGAAGGGGACCTATAGGGATGCTGGGGAGGGACACTTCATTAGGGACTGTAGTGACAGCACAAGGGGTAATGGGTTCAAACTTAAACAGGAGAGGTCTTTCTAAGGAAGAAATTCTTTCCTGTGAGGGTGGTGAGGCACTGGAATGGGTTTCCCAAGGAAGTTGTGAATACTCCATCCCTGGCATTATTCAAGGCCAGGCTGGATGAAGTCTTGGGTGGCATGGTTTAGTGTGGTGTCCCTGCTTATGGCAGGGGAGTTGGAACTAGATGATCTTAAGGTCCTTTCCAACCCTAACTATTCTATGATTCTATCTTGAAGCTCAAACACATGAACGGAAATAAAAAGGGTGAACAGGTTTCCTGGTAGGTAACAGTACATGATTTCTACTTGCAATTCAAGCATCTACAGGGAAACACCAGATTCCAAAGCATCTACTACAGGGGCATACAAAAAACAGGTTCAACTTTTTATAGTATTAGAAAAGTGGTCCCACAGAGATTTTGTGTGGATTTCCATGTATTATTTAAACCTAGCAAACTGAGAGCCCAGAGGAAACAAAAGAAATTCTTTGATTAAAGCAGGTGTGTGGTTGGAAGACACAGACTCAGTTCCCAGAGCTGCCAGAATGTGTGACTTTTAAACTTTGGGAATAAAAAAATAGCCATCAAATCCCTTAATATTTTCTTTTTGCAGTCTGATACGGTTTTAGTTTCACTATGAGCACATGCAGGGAGTAAGTCGTTCTCTTTCTTCCTTTCTTCCTCCACAATGGTGTAACAAGTGGAGAGGCTTACAGTCATGGGTAAAACGTGAGAATACTGCATGATTTTTGGTACTACTTTTTTTCTGGCTTCCAATATACATTTCTAAAGCTGTACGGAAATTAGCACAATAGCACAGATTCAGTAGTTCTTGATATAGCAAGGGAGAAGCAGAAGACTTTCTTAATTGGTTTGGGTGGGAAAATAAAGCTTTGTTTGCTTTGGTGCCCTTTCTACTCTCCCAATAAGTTGAAGACTGTCCATAAAGTCAGAACAATATCACACATTTAGCAGAATAAGAGCACAACTTCTCTAAAAGCTATAGGGGGAAAAAGATCCACAGATTTGGAGATCTATTTTTTTTAAGCCCAGTAAAAGCTACTGCTGCCTTTGTATAAATACTAACTGGATACACAGAGCAGTACTAAACATACAAGATAAGCATGCACTTTATTTTCTTTCTCACATACTATTTCATAGCACTATTTTCAATGTAATTACTTCAGAGAGAGAAAGCACCTGGGTTTCTTAAATTTAAAAATTGCAACCTGGTACTAGAGAGCTGTCTGTTCATCTGTTATGAACTCATCAGCATTTAATAATATACGTAATTAACCTGAAAGAGTGATTTGAAATCTATGATTTAAATGGTGGTTTATTTATAGGAGAATGTATTTGACTCTATAAACAAGTATCACAGCTGGTTCCTTCACTTTGTAGTATTTAATTTTTGGGTGAAACCAAAGAAAGTACAGTTGGAAAAAGCACAGCTAAGGTGAGGAATTTTCTGCAATGTGGCATGATGAAAGCTAACCAGATGATACTGAAAACAAGAACAGTAACAAATTATGCAGATTAGGTGCCTGCTAACAGCAACCCAAGCCTAACACAGATCAGAAATCCCTGAGCAACTGGAAGCTGGTAGAGCGCACCACAACCAACCACCTTTCCAGGCAGTAGTCAGACAGAAGCTTTGGCCAAACCCAGGGAATGGCAACTGTAACATGTTTTAGGAACAAGCAGTATGGAGGGAGAGAGCACAACACTGTAAGTCACAGGCAACTACTAAGCCCTCAATTGCATGACTTGATACTCCTGTAAAAGACATCAAGATCAGATACAGGATGTCTTCACTGCTCTGCCATTTACTGATCTTCAGCTGTCAAAAACACCCGAAAACTATTACCATCTGACTCGAGGCAGAGCAGCTCTTAAGCTTCTTTAGTCCCAGCCAGCATCAGAATCTAAGGTCAGCGTGATAAAGTCACTAGCTTCTTGGCTATCCTGCCTCTGATTTTCCACGTATTGCATTACCACAGTGTACTGTATGTTGCAGGTCAACTTTGAAGGTTGTAGACTTCATCTCACCTGCTGACCCTGCCACCGAAGTTTTGTGTTGAAATGCAGCAGCAGGCCTTTCAAGTGCCTGTTTCTGTAAGAAAATAGCCATTCTAAAAATAGAGCACTAAGCCCTGGAGCTGAGCAGAAGCTGCTAAGTTAGAGAAAGAAAAAGTCAGCTAGGTAAAAAATCTGGTGTTGGTGGAAAAATAAGTAAATAAGTGGAAAGCTAGAAAAGCATTAGTCAAGTCAATGGCTGTGTTGGATGTGATGCGGTTTTTTTTCTGGGATCATTGTATCTGTGCTGAAAATCAATTAATATGTCGCAACAAGGTAATCCTTATATTTGTATGTCTTGTATTTAAACATACAGAAGATATTTCCACACTATTAGTTTCATACCCAAATATTTAAGAAATTATAAGATGTCTATGTGTGTGTGGTTGCCTATGTCTACACATATTTAATCTCTCTTGCTCTCTCTAGGGCCAAATTCTCCTAGTCACATCAAGGTAAACCTAAAGTAATCTCTTAGTTATTGACATGTTTTCCTGTGGCCTGTTCTAAGGTAACTCAGAGAATTTGGGTTACAGGGAAAGGAAGAGGAAAATGTGACTTGCACATGATCTTATCAGTTTCTAAATTTTGTCTTGTTTTGACATGATATAGTGTGGGACCACAAGAAGACTTCCAGCCCACAAAAAGGGGTTCCCACTGCTAGCACTGTAAGAAAAAAAAAAAGCAATGACTGAGTTAGTGTCATGGTGCTGTAACTGCACATCGGGTTGAAGGGCTGGGATGAAGAAATATCATTAGCTGCTGTAGCCAGATACAAAGCACTGATATGTTTATGCCATTGGCTGTCTCATACCATGTGTGTTTTGCTGTTGTCTTTGCAGAAACTGGAAGGCTGGAGTGGAGCATCTGGATAGATTTTGGAATAAATCCCACTTCTTGAACCAAGCCTTTGATCATGGAGGGACAGTGCTTATTTCATTGAGATAAAATCTTTTTACACTCAACTTCAATACAACATCCTGCTTCTGTTGAGCTTTCTCTAGAATGCCCTGCTAGACAGCCAAGTCTGATTGCACAGCTAGAGTCCTTCATCCAGAATTTTTCCTTAATAAGTTACCCTGCCAGTTTTTGAGCAATTTTCCCCACATTAATGGATGCTATGTTAAATCTAAGCACAAAGGAATTAAATCTCCCTGCCTGTAGGCTTCAAGGGATACCTAAACTGTTTTTTTGTGTTCATTTCTTCTCGTGCTGTTTCTTGTGATCAAAAAAACTGCAGATGAAAGTTACTTAGAATATCCCCATCTTTCTCTACCAAAGTTATGTTTTTATTCACTGTGACAGGTTCTCCGGAAAAGCGGCTCTGAGGTGTTAATTAGCCACCAGAGGGAGCCCACATAGCCTCATGAATGCAACCGGATCGCGCTGCTGGAAAAGGGAGATGGAAATGAGAACCGCTACTTTGTACAGTGTTCAACTGTGGATGGTATTTCAGTAAGGCTGGGAGAAGAATACAGGATGTGGCTCCAGACATGCTCACAACTATAGGAAAGCAAATCCGGCTGCCAAAAATAAACATAAAAGAAAAACAACAAAGTGAAAGTACCATGAGTGCTGGTAAATTGGCACGGTTCTGACAATGGGACTGCTCTGATTTATGTTAGCTAAAAGTCAGTCCTGGAAAGTGTGAAGGGTTCAGTAGTCCAGTGTTTCTTCTTCTTAAAAATCTCAAAGCATTTACAAAGCTGAGATTGAAGCCAACTAGTTCATTCTGTTTCTTGAAGAAGAGAGCAGCTGAGATGATTTAATCAAAAGCACAATGATTTTTATTAGATAAGGATGGCTCACTCAAATATAGACTTCCTCCCCCATCTGCAGTCCCAGACCAGTGTGACCTTAGGAGAAACAAATTACTTCTAGTCCTTTGTGTAACCCAGACAACAAAAAGAGAGGTTGTGCTGTGAGATTTTGAGGGACTGCTGCAATGAGCTTTCTGACAATCCTTCCCATGCATGCCCACATGTGCATGAGAGGCTGTCATGGATGCAGTTTCTTTATCACTTCAAGATTAACTCTGTAGCTAACCTTAAAACAGGCAATCCCTTTCTTCATGTCAACCTTTGTCAAGGCTTAAATAATAATTAAAAAATACACACAAACATGTACATGTATACAAATGTATCCATTTATATAATACCTCACTGTCTCCTTGTTACTAAAATCTACCTAAGTACAGGAACATTAGTAGTAGTAGTAATTGATCTTTTTATTTAAAATTTATTTCATCGTCCCTGTGCTACACATTAAAGTGACTTACAGGCACAGCCTTCTACTGCTTGAGACTTCTTCCATTAGTCCTCCTGCACCTAGAAACAGGTGTGTTTTTCTAACATACAAGTTTATGCTGGAGCTAACATTCCTGGAAGCTTCATTTCTAGTTAGAAACAATAGAAGCTTTTCTCCCATTTCACATAAAGGTAGCCTATCAGTACTATAAACAGGCTGGTGACAAATTTGACCAGAAGCTGGAAAGCTTTGTTGTTGCAAGGCAGCTCTGAAACTGATGGACTAGGTCTGGGAGCAGAGTTGTTCCAGTCTTCCCATACGCTTTTGAATAGCAGGCTACTTCCCTCCCTTAGTGTTGCTTGAAGATAGCTCAGCTTCTGTATTAAACTTTTTTTTTTCCCTGAAATTGTCTCTCTGCTGAGGAGTGACAGATTTTGGAAGCATCAGGGATTATATATCTGTAGTTAGAGAAGAAGATATGCTCTCTATCAATGAATGATACAGTCTAATAATATTCACAATATAACTGCTTTTTTTTGTGAGCCTAAAATCAAGCAAATTAGTGGCAATCCTTTCTTTCAGAGCTTTAACTGGATCAGCAAAGCCCCATATTCAAAGTAAATCTTGTTAAAAGCATCAATTTGATGTAGAGTATTGAAGGTAGGTAGCTGGTCTTGCTTTCAGTAGCTCCCTGGTTTCATCTCTAAATAATGGGAATACTGTTAGGAGGCAGCACTGCTACTGCTGTTTGTGAAAGCCCTGTTTCTTACTGTTCTGTCTCCATGCTAAAGGTTTTATTGCTAAACACTTGTTCAATTTCCTCTCAAGATTTCAGAATATTTTTTACAAAAACCAAGAAAAATCCAGAAAAGATCTGAAATGCAACAGCATGGAAAGCAGAAGATTTAGTAAATACTGCTATTGTTAATTTATTAGCTAAGCATTAAGAACAAGAAAAAACAAATCAATATGCACTGCCATTGAAATGCTACAGAAGTTAAACCTTAGGGTTGTGTTGGTTTTTTGTTCTAAAAAGCAGAGAAAGAAAGGAAATAAAAACAGTCCTTCAATAAAATACTGTCACGAGGTGGTTCTGAAGTAGTTCACAGTGACTTTGAAGTAGTTTTAATTGCAAAGCACACCAATCTCAAAGATGTGCTAATTAAATATACATAACTCATATGCGTGTAATGCAGAGCACATTTTCACAATCAAGTGAGGAAACATCTAACGAGCAGTTATGCACCCCAACCACCCATGACCATTGCAGAAGCAACTGGAAATCAGTACACTTGGAAGGTTTTCAAATCAGCTGCCTGAGATTCATTTCCTCCCAGATGATGGTATCAGCTGCCCTCTAAAACTTCTTTTTCACCCTCTTGACAAAAAAAGATAACTGAGATGATTAACCATCTGGAGCAATTTATAAAGGTGAGTTAGTGATTAGTGGGTTTAGACAGAAAGGTACACTTACCCCAAATCTTTCAATACCTCTATTTTGAATTGCCAAGCCACTTCCACATCAAAGAGCCACAGCTCTGCACTTCAATTGCTTTCACTAAATATTCTCTTTGACTTAGTCCAGATTCCCAGTGTAATCAAGGAGTCTTTGTACCAAGCTTTCTTTAAGATAAAGGGAAGAATAAACTGTATTGATTCAGCTATTCAACACAAACTGTCTGTTCTTTTCAGCTACTGAACATTTTTACTGGTATGTTTTAGATTTAACCTAAAGACTGAATCCTTTGCTCTTTCAATAATTAGACTGAAAGAATCAGACATCACCTATCATATTCAAGAATAACAGACCATGGCTCAGAATAGCAGTATTTGCCTTCAGTCTTACTTGATATATTAACATCCCCCTAAAGCCAGTCTTCCTCATTTCCTTTATTCTAATAGAATTAAACAGACTGTGCCTAGAGTTCAATAATGGATCCTCTAAACCACCACAAGATACTCTGCTGACAGTTGCTATAGACCTTTCTACTAGCTGGTCTTCTAATTTCCAAACTCAATTTAATCATGGATACACTACATTTATTGTGACAATATTTTTATTTTAAATCCTTCTTCTCCCTCCACAGAGTATTCTTATACTGAAATTACATGAAGAATCACTTTAAGAACTCAGCATAGTAGAAGGGGAGGTTTGAATTGCCTTTTGAGCCATGAAAATAATGTTTAGGGATACTCTTTGTACATACATTAATTTATTCTTTCTTTCTGTTACATATATTCAGATGTTTATATCAAAGATTTCAAGAACTTTGAAGAGGGATGACACAACCCTAAGCTAAGGAAGATACTCCACCCTTCAAAGGTATCTTCATGACAAGAAAAGATCTCAGCACAGAAGGTTAACATCTTGCCAGTTTTCACGTGAAGGATCAAAATCAATGACCAGCTGATGACTGGCTGTTCTTTTACTTTCTTACATTTTGTAGAAGTATGATTAGATGACTCATCTAAGCTCAAACAACAAGTATAGTGGAGGGGAAATGGTAACATCCAACCTCACTGAATAGAGTCTTGTGGCCTGGATACTGGATACCTCCATCTTGGCATCAGTGTCCAAAAGCAAAGAAATGCTCAGCCAGAAGCAATGAAGTACATATATAGATATTCATATGTTCAGATAGAAAATTTTGGTTTTGAACGTGAAAGTTTAATTGTGGGTTACATGCACAAAGCTACCATCTGGTCTTTATTTTCGAGAAAAAGAGCAAAAAACTGAAGAAAAAAAATCACTCAACATATATTGGCTGAGGGTATTTCTTGGTCATTATCATTAAGTGTTTTTTGAAATGTGCTAATAATTTGAAAAATTACTATTACAGCATAAGAAAGTCCTCACAGAAGTATTTCATTTAAAAGAAGTACTGAGCTAAAGGCAACAGCAGCAAAGCAATGCTTCCTTCCAGTGTTGAGATGAAATGAAGGGAATGGTTTTTCAAAATAATATATTTTTTAATTAGAGGTTTGGCTTTCTGTTTCAATTATAAACATGAAACCTGCTCTATATTCAGAATGAAAATGTAGCTTAGGAAAACTAGTGAGAACTCCTGACCGTGGCTTTAATGGTCTTAACAGTTTTTCTTGCTTTTCTGACAATTAAGTCATGCTGTAGCAATGTTGTCTGGCCAAGTGGTCCAAACGTTATGGGATATCTTCTTATTTCTATCTTCCCTTCATGTAAGCTGTCTACCTTCGGATGGAAAATAAAAATGTGCACTTCATCTCTTCATCTTTCTTACAGCAGAAAAACAAGAAATAGGGGAACAAACATTGGGTGCTGGCTGGAGTATCTGAGCTGAGAGGGAGAAAGGAGAAAGAAATGGGGGCTGAAATCAATCTGATATGGGTCTATGTAACTTTTTCCTGTCAATGATTCACTCCTATATCTAGGAAGTTAAAAACAAAACAAAACAAAACAAAACATGTCACAGCTGGATTCTGTTGTGCTCCCAGGTACAATCTAATTCCAGAAATATCATTTTATTAACTTAGAGTGTACTGTAAAAATTCAAAACACAGAGTAGAGCAAATTTCCAGATAATCCATCTTCCAAGACTTCCCTGAGATTATATGATGGCATTCCTTTGACAGCATCATAACACTCATGAAAGCTCTTCAGGCAGACAGGGCTTTTCAATTGTCTATTTCTATAAAGGACAATCACTGCATAAGTGAAAACAATTCTTCTATTTTTATATGGGAAAAAGACTGTGACAGAGAATCCTTACTATTGTAAGTTAAAATGAGACAAGAAGCCAAGCTGAAAACCAAGCCAAACCAAAAAAACAAAACCCAAACCAAACCCTATAAAACAGGCTGCAGGGGCACAGCCTACCTCACCATAGTCTTCCCCACAGGCTGCAGGAGAGTCTCTGTTCCAGTGCCTGGAGCACCTCATCCCCTCATTCTGCACTAACCTTGTTTTCTGCAGAGGTGTTTCTCTCACATATTCTTACTCCTGTCTCTGGCTTCAGTTGCTGTTGCAGGGTAACTTTTCCCCCTTTTAAAATATAATATCCCATAGGTGCTAACATCATCACTGATGAGCTCGGCCTTGGCCAGTGGTGGGGTACATCTTAAAGCTGGCTGTCATTGGCTCAACTGGGCATCATGGGAGAGGCTTCTGGCAGCTTCTCACAGAAGCAACCCCTGTAGCCTTTCCGGCTACCAAAACCTTGTCATACAAATCCAGTACATTTCTTCACACTAACAAATAATAATAATGAAAAAAAGTGTCTAGGAAAATAAAAATATTATTGTTTCAATGTTTTTTAGTATGTACATGTGATTCTTTCATTATAGTTTCTGCTAAAATGTACTATTTGTATTTGCTGTTGTAAGTGACTAAGCAAACTTAGCATTGCACTGCAGAGGTGATTTCGTTTCTTTTGTGGACTGAAAAGGTTAAGTGGCTATAAATATAAGACTTATGCAGTGAGGAAAAAGATCCTGACAATTCTACCAATGAAAAAGGGTCTGCAGAAAAAATTAAAGTCATCTGAGTGCCAAATATTCAAGACATATTTGAGCAGTGAAAGAATGAGGTTGCAACTGTTAGGTCACAAAAATTTGTGTGTGCATAATACAAAAAGAAGGACAGATTTTTGCTATGGAGTGAATGAAATTATTTGTATTTTTAAACAGCCATGAAAGCAGATGGCTTTCTCTAACCTTAGGCAAATTGAACTGAGGGGTATCAGATAAGTGTAATATCTTCACACAAGAGAAAAAAGGTCCACAAGAAAACAAATTACTTTGACAGATGCCTAGAGTCAGAAATGAATCTGAGTCAAAGTGTCCAGCAGACAAGATGGCGTTTCCTGACCCACATGGCTTACTGCCTACAGGTTTTCCTAAAATGTTATCCAGTAAGAAAAGTGAGTGCCAGGGCTCTGTCATTCTCATATGGAAGAATTAGACACAGCCTTGATGCAGAAATTTCTGATTTAACTCTTTTTATTAATCAATATGCATACAATACCTTCTATATTACAGATTCCTCTTGTCAACAGCAGGACTGTGGTAATGAGTTCATGCCAGGCAATATGTACAAAAATAAGTAAACCTCCCAGCATAGACTTTGTTTCTTACAAGAAGGATTCGCTTCCTAACTCAGGAAGCGCAGGTTCTGTTTGTATGGTTTCCTGGTAGTAATACACACATTTAAATATAACTGTAGGTTTACAAAAAGTTAAAAAAGTAGTCTCACAAATGACACTTAGCTGAAGCCTGGAGAATACATGTTTCTGCACTGCACTAAAACTTCTGTGCTGACTTGACCAACAAGAATAATTTTTACCCCTCTCTTCTAACAGTATGTTCAAAGCCATGTTTATTCTTAGTTTGACTGGTCTGTAGCATGAGAAGCTTTCAAAGATGGCAGAAGTTTTGTATAAGAAATCTGCCTCTAACAGAAATGCACAAAAGAGGGGTGTGGTAAATGTCACATACACATAGAATCATGGATACATGTGCATGCACAAATACACACAGAGTGGCAGTCTACATAGCTTTAATTTTCTGGTTTACAAATAAAGCAAACTATTAATGACTTTTTACTACACATTATTTGCTGAGTTTCATACCCAAAAAATCTGCACAGTAGATGAACACTGCATAAACTGTGAAAACAAACATAATTGGAAACATGGAAACCTGGTTAAATATGGCCATAATGATAAGAAAATATCATAATCCTAAAATCAACATTCTTCCTATTAACTGAAGAGCAGTCTCATTCTTGATCAAACATTGATAGATACTTGGTATTTTTTAACTTCATTAGAATTCTTTTAAACTTCTGTTTCAATTTGTTTCAACTCATTGTTGAATCCCTTAGCCATACCTGAGCAAACAAATTGGAGACAACAGCAATCAAAATAAAAAAGTTAAAAAATTTACTAACTCACTTTTTCTGAGATATTTGCCACCAAGGTCTCCAGTGACATATCCTCAGTTAGTTTATTAGATTGCACATACAGAAATAGGTGTTGTCTCTATATGTGCCTTTTGTGAGACATAGTATTTACCTGAATTTAAAAAAAGTTAATACAGTTTTAGCCCAGAGGAGTTTCTGATTTTATGTTTGTTTTGGTTTTTTGTTTTTTTTTTTTTTTTCCC
>NDXB01003826.1:46103-71178 GCA_002631895.1 Agapornis roseicollis | reverse complement strand
TAAATTCAATTCTAAAAAATAAAAAAAAAACATTAAAAAAAAAAAAAAAAAAAGTTGTACTACCTAATAAACCAGACTAACTTTTGAGTGTTAAAACCCACACATCAACAACGCTTCAGATGCATAGTAAAGCACAAACACATTAAAGCATAAGATTGTAACAAAGGAATTTTGTAGTCTGGAATCCAGTAGATGGAAATGTGCTGCACCTGAGGCAGGGAGGGAGGAATACTGGTCCTTTGGGTGGTTTTTGAAGAGAATTTTCTGTTGCAGCTGTTGTGGGTTTTTTTTGGGGAGGGGATTTGTTAGTGAAGCTCTTCAACACTAGCCAAATTCAAGAGTGGAGTAATTTAACATCTAACTGAATTGAAAATGACATTGTTTTAATCATGAGGAAGAGTTTTAGAGAAAATACTGCCCAGGAGATGCAATACTATATACATAGGGAAAAACTTCCATGTCTTTACATGTGGCTGAGAAATTTAGTGAGGCAATATCTTGCAGAGTAGGACAACTTGTTTGTCTTAGTTTCCCCATTTCAACTATTGCAAGTAGAACAGAAGAAACCTTTCAGACCTTTTGTGGAACTTCAGTGTGCTTTATCAACAAATCCAAGCTTAAAAAAATCGCACATTTTCAAAAATTTGACAGACCCTTTATACAAGCATTTCTTTTTGTTTACATTTCCTCACCTTTGAGGTGCTGGCAGGAGGAAAGGTATCTTATTTGCATTTGAACAAAGGAAGCTATTGCAAATAGGGAGCATCTCCTGTTAATAGCCCAGGTATTCTCTCATAAGAAGTTTTAGCTCTTGAATTTACCCTCTCACACCTAGATGTCAAATCTACCTAGCTGTGGTTCTGCATCTATATCAGATGATAGCTTCATTATATAATTCTTTTGCTACCAGCAGTTGGAGTAATGAAAAACGTAGAACAAGCCTAGCTACTACAACCTGTCCAAATTCTCATTCCTGCCTTGGAACATAAGTGTGGCAGTACTTTGAGAGAAATCTTTGGCTGGGGTTCTGTTTGATTTCTTTTTTTTTGTTCAATACTAAACTACCATAAAATTTTAGATATGACAACTGTGGCTGTAATATTTGGTACTTATAAGGCAAATTAAGCTTCTTCTAAAATTCAGAAGAGTATTTTAGTAGTTTCACTGTAAATGCAGAATTACAATAATCTTGTAACTTCTTAATGCTATCAATATTCATATTCAATCTGCTTACTGAATTAACAGATTAAATTAGTTTGCAACTTTATGATATTACATAATTTCATTTTCATAAAGGCAATATGCAAACACAGACAGCTGACCAGGCACCTCTTAATAACATAATAATAAAGCTTACAATTTTTAAACTTTTATGGAACACAGCTCTATTTCAATTCTTTCAAATGGTGAAGTGTTTCTCCCAGAACAAGGGAAATGAGAACAATACATTTTGCAAGTATTTCACCAGCCAACTAGATGAGTCAAAAATACAGGGTCCACAGTTATAGCTCTCACTTCTTAAGCATGAATACAGTAAGGAATGGTAAAATTATCATGCTAAATTTATGCATATTCTGTTTCCCAGTACAGTAATTTCAACCTCACTTTATTGTAACAGTGTGCCTATACTCCCCTTTTCATGTAAAGTTCTGACTGTGAATTCTAATTCTGGATACATAGGCCATAGAAGCTTTGTACATAGGTAACCAATATTCCTATAGCCTTCCGATTCTTCTCCTGGAAATACAACTGTAATACAGTTCTGTTCAGGTTTTGATTGTTTTTTGGTTTGGGGTTTTCGCGGTGGGCTTTGTTTTTTGTTTTTGTTGTGTGTTTTTTTTTTATTGGGGTTTTTTTGTTTTTAATTTATTTTCCTTTCTCCTCCCCTCCCCCCAGTTCCATGTTATTCCTGCAATCACTTAGTGCTTGCAGTCATATCTCATTTCTACCCTCTAATTTTACCAGATGGTAAATATACAGAAGGGGAGAAAGCATCAGATACTCAACTTCATGTTCTGCCTTCCAAGAAAAGTTACAAGCTAGGTGGGAAATTAAATTAAATTCACGTACACAAATCTACAAGGTCACTACTGTTCAAAGATGAGGAAAAACTTAGAACTAGCCCGTTATACAACATTCAGTTGTTTGCACAAAACTACTATTTTGCGTTCTGGAAATAATTTAAAAGTAGCCTTTGTCAAGCTGTTTGCACATCTGTGTAATTTTAGAAGCTTTAAGGACATCCTTGTGTCTAATACAAGAATACAAATGGATTGCAAATCTAGAGTCTTTTTGGAATCTAAGTCAGTTATTGTTAAACTCAACCTACAATATTTAAGATTATGGGTATGTTCTTATGAAGCTATTTAATATATCACTCAGTTACACACTGCCCCCCAGAAAAGTGCTTTTCTTCACTTTCCATGTTTCCCTTTTTTCTGAAGAAAACCTAATAAACAGTGGTTACAATGTTTTGTTGCAATTTACAAAATAAAAATAATATGAATTGCCAACAGAAGTTTTCTGATGCTGCAAGAGATTTCATATTGACACTGCATATAGACATATGAGCATATCTTGCACTGCTTAGTGTTCACATCAGCATAAAACATAATATTTAAACAGTGAAATTGATACTGTACTCCATGAATCAGCGTGAGGCTTCTATTTTTACATAATACTCTATTCAAAGAATCTGGTTTTACTTAATTATCAAACTTGCTTTAAGTCTTCTTACAACTTCAGCTCAGCTGTCCTTGACTTTTCTAGAACAAACCTCTCTTCACCACTGACGTTGGCAGCACATATCTCCAATTATAATCCCAGTAGAGCTTTTCATCTTGTGCTCCACTCTGCACATTAGCTTAAATGTTGGTGTGCCTCATTAGGAAAGCAGACTTCAACAACTAGGAGCTTCTGGCTTACCTCAAAGTAAGAAGAAAATCTGCTCTCCCTCATTTCCTCTCCAATACACTGGAAGAGTGACTCCTACATTATTTCCACAAAGCAGCAGGTGAAAAACTTGACTAAACTTCCTTTCTGGCAACATAATCTTGCCATAGGATAGGACTTACTACATTGCAAAATGCCATTCCTATTGGTTACAAAAATACATGCATATAAAAATCACTGTAGTTGTTTATACTTGCTTGCAATTACGTAAGAATATTTTAATTAAGTCTATCAAACACAGGTAAGTGAAGTACTACTGTAATTAGTACAAAAGTTACTTCAACCAGCTTCAGTTTGTTTGAAAGAAAGTAGCTTTAAAGTAAATGGAAATAAACTAATAGAAGTCTGCTCCCATAATACTGTCTTTTCATACAAAAATAATTCATATCCTTGTGCCATTTATTATTTCTACAATATTGATCTACAAAGTCACTATTAAACTCCACTTTCTCTTTAAAAAGACTGTATCGACTGTACTACTTTTACCTTGAAAGACTGCAGAAGCCAATTTCAGCAGGTGTTAATGGTTGCTGTCCACAGTCAGTTTGCTTTGCTCCCCAGTCAAGCCTACACTGCTATGTTCAAAACTGACATTCTTTCAAGTGTTTCCCATCTATTTAACAATTCTGTAGAAGCAAACCAGCCTGGATAAAGAGGTTGAGATTTTTTTCTGGCTTCAAGATTAACCTGTTCACCAAGTCACTACTGAGCAACAGCAAACATACTTACTTTCAGAGTTTTGCCCAGCCTGGTCAGAGCACAGAACCCACACAAGTTTTCCATATATGTACACTGATGTTCCAAGCAAGTCTTTTGAGGAAAAGCTATGTCATTTTATTTGTTGTTCTTTACATATATTCAAGTTACTGAAGGTGTGGAAGACAAAAAGCCAGCAGTGAGATGCTAGACTTTACCATGGTGCTTAGCATACTTTAAATGACAAGATGTGCTTTTTTCCTGTTGCAGCTTGAGGCCATGGCAAGCTGATTAAAAATGTTGTCTATTCCTGAACTACTAAAAGCATATAACAAACTTATTAAAAACATACACTATGTAGAGTTAAAACTTAAGGATCACAAAAGTGACAAGCTCCTTCTGTTAAATGTTGGCAATAACCCATTATAACCACAATCATTTTTAAACAAGACTTTTTTCAAATACCTAGTTCGGGCACAAAATTTGCAATACTTCTACTGCTACTCATTCTTACATGCTCTGTTCTTCCACAGGTGGTTTTTCTAATGTTACACACAGAAGTAATCAGTCATTTGATTTTAATATTTTCAGTATAGCATCAGCAGAAATACTTGTATCATGCTCTACCCAACTTAAAAAAATCAAATGGGCCTAAGCTTTAAAATTTTATCCTAAAAAGGCACCAAAATCTGCTATGTCAGAAAAAGACTGCAAAATAGGGGATGAAGAAGAGAGAAGAAACAAAAAAATATTCTTAAAAGCAGATATTTTCCATTGAATAATGCTAAATATGCTACCATTTTGTTACTACATGTAAATGTATGTTCTACAACTTTTTCTTTAGTACTAACTAGTGGATAGTCATATACTGGAACCAGCATTTGATGATGATAATACTTCATTTTTGCCCAGAAAATGGTATAGTACAAGTGAAATATCTTAATGACACCCTATTGGCATAGACAAAAATCAAAGAGATTTATAATTATTTTAAATGAGAAATCACTTTATATCAGGTTAAACTTAGCAGGGCCTATTTTAGTTTAGCTATAACAAGAGTAAAAACTAAATAAACCAGCTACCTCCAATTTTAAATGACTTAATTTGAAAAACATTATGGAAGAAAGGGCCATCCTTGGGATAGGGCAAGCCTTCTGACATGGTCTCATTTTCTTCTAACTACAATTTTTAGTATTTGGATTTTTAAGTTTTGCTGTCATTATGCAGAAAACATTGCTACATTTCCTAACTGGACAGAACTCAACTTCAAATCACCAAGTCAGTAGATTTCACCTTAAAAAGGCACAAAACCTTATGTGCAAAGAGAAAGGACCTTGCCTTGGTCAGAAAGACAGACAGAAAATCTCTGTACAGTTTCCTCTGCACAGAGCCTAGTGAAATTAAAGAAAAAAGAGAATAAAAAACCAGCAGTGGTAACCATTGCTTTATGGCTTAATATTTACTGGTTATTCCTGTCCCCTATTTTTTATTCTACAAATGAAAGCATGAAGCTTCTAGGGAAAGGTATGCTCTCCTCATTGATAACTTCCTAGGAAATAATGGGAGAAGAAAACAAATCACATCCAGGGGTAAAAATAAAGCTTAGCAATACTCCTTCCCAAATGTTCCCCTCCCAGTGGTAATAGGGGATGGTCTCTAAGCTTTCCGTATCTCGTTACCATAATTTCTACCTAGCTTCATCTTTGACTCTACATTCTCTCCCTTTCAGAAACTTTGCCGAAATGGTATTTCAGAGCAACTGTATAGAAAAAAGTGTATTTACTGCAGTTATTTTGTTGGAGGTACTTCTCATTTCCCATCTTGAAACAGAAAATATACTAATAAAGTGTTGGAGGTAATAATTGGCATAGAGACTTCAAAACATATATCCTCTTTTTGTGGGTGTAACTGTAAAAAAGGACTGCACAAAAAGGCTTGAGGAAGTGAAGCAAGCACAACAACCTAGCTAGAATTTATTTTTTTTTAAGAGGGGAACTGGAAGCTCCTTTGACAGAAACAGGCCAAAAATAAACTCTTTTGAAAAATTTCAGACCTTGGGAGGCTCCCACTGCTCACTAATTTTCTAGGCTATGAACCTCCAGAGTAGATTTCTGACCTGTTAGTAGTGAAATAATTACAGGTAATCACAGATATAGTTACTCAACTGAATTAATATTTAAATACTTCCATTAAGTACTTTAATTCAATTTACATTTTAAATAATTGTCACATAGCAAAATTCTCCTTTATTATGTAAAAATTAAAAAAAAAAAAAAAAAAAAAAAAAAAAAAAAAAAAAAAAAAAAAAAAAAAAAAAAAAAAAAAAAAAAAAAAAAAAAAAAAAAAAAAAAAAAAAAAAAAAAAGAAAAAAAAAAGAAAAAATAGCATGGTTCTCTTCAACCAGTTTTTTAAAACAGCAAACAGATGTCAGCAAGTCTTACACCTTTAGAGGTCAAACATGAACATAAATGATATTAACAAATTCTAAGATTATTTTTACAGTATGGATTGTAAACTGTAGCTTTTAAAAACATAGCTTGAATTTCCTATAAACCTGCCATTCCTAAGAGTCCTCTATAGTTGTTAAGTGTAAACAATAAGTACACTTCATGTGTTTCTTGCACTCAAATTTTTATGCACAGCAATTTTTATATACATACTTCTCCAGTAAAACCATGTATATATGTGAGAGCCATAGATAACAGTAGAATCATTAAGATTTAATATTGCTGCACTTTTATCTACAGTATAAACAAGTTGCTGAACCTCTGCCACGCTTAAGCAGCACAATAATATTGGGGTTTAATGTTTATTTTACTACACCAATATTTACGTGCTGCTAGGGCGGAACAAGTATGACAGCTCTTCTATTCATCCACATGTCAGGAACACAAATTTGTTAATAGAAAAATTTATATAAATATCTTCAACTGTTTCTCTTCCTTAAATTTCTAAAGCAGCAAATAATGATTCGCATCTTAATTACAGCATGCAAACCATGATGTGCTGCTAGAGTACTTTAAGGCCTCAAGTGTAAGACTTAAAACCTAGATGCTATTTTTTACAACTATAACTGGAAAAACAGCTATACTTAATATTAGTTTTATTCATACACCAACCTGTAAAATTAAGAACCTGTTATGGTCCAGATCAATTCCATGGCTTCGAAGAAGAATACCAACATCTCTGAATGTTGTTTTCTTTCCATTGATGTGGTAGACTGAAGAATTATCTCTATAGGCAGTTCTGGATACACAAAATTTGCTGTTAGGAATGACTTCATAATCATCTCCTTCCTGTTTTGAGGAAAAACAAAAGCCAGAAAAACAATTACTGTATCACAGGCTTACCTCATATTTCACAATTAAGCACAGAAATTTTATCCTAGAGTTTTAAGTTAATTGCACTCTCAGGTCTAGTAGAAGTGGGAACTGCCATAGAGCTGCAAATCTCAAAAAAAAAAAAAAATTGAGAAAAAATTTGAGAGCCAGACAAAAATAAAATAGCCCAAATAATTTAAACTGAATGGCCTTCATATTATGCTTTTCCCACCTCTAATACAATCTGTTGCTCTGAAAATACTTAATTTGTTCTCTTTACCACTGCTTCAAATCACAAAGGAAAAGGCCTGCTACAAATTTAAGCTGGCTGTGCTATTCTATTCTCTAAATTTTAGATTAGGGAGTCTTGAATGACTTAACTGCTGTTTGCATTTTAAACTCCTCTTTTATGATGCTAGGAAAAGAAATTACTTTTAGCTGAGCAGTTCTAAAGAGAAACTGTAAAAGATAAAAAAGTAAAACATTAAAGATGTGATAAATGTTACATCATCAGCTTCAAAATATACTTAGACTTACCTACAAAGCAACTAAAATAAAGCTGGTACTATAAAGCATGCTTCTTGTAAAGACTTAAACTGGCCTACCACTTTCCCAGATTGACCCCCAAGAGCATAATTAAGTTGGTATCTAGCATATGAAGTTTTTTAAATCATAAGTTTAGCTTCTAGATATTAACACAGTCCACTGGGGAAAAAAAAACCCTTACAATTTCTGAATCTCATTATTATAAATACAAGCAAAAGGTATGGGTGTATGCAGATCAAGTCAAAGAAAACTGTATCTGTCTTTTAAAACAGTTCCTTCAAAGGCTGTATATACTGTCAATTTATCAACATAATTTTTGAAATTTCAATGTACATTTCCCACTATTTTGACTGATCCCAAGCTCAACAGTTGATACTTCAGCTAGAATGTGTGCACAAAAATTAAATTTAAATAAAGATAAATAAATTCCTTGCACTCTAATTGCAATAAATCAATAAAAATGTCCACAAGTATTTATCAATACATTGAAGTTGCAAGCAAAATATTTTTTTTTAATCTGCCAACACTTTATTTAATTCAAACAAAATATCAGGTTAAAAAAACCCCTAGTGGTAGGATATGAGGTCCATGAAAAATCTGCTTAAAAATTAAAAGTATATAAAGTGTAAATAAAAGTTTCAGATTAATTCTATTTTTCTAAATTTAGATAACCTAAACTAATTTCTAATTGATTTGAAAAGTTTTGCTTAAATAGGTTTTATTTCTTAATATATGCTCACATTATATATTTAAGAATATACAACATTTCCAAACACAGACTTACAAATTTGCAGGAGTCCTACTAATTTCAGAAATCAGTTTTATTTATTTGAGGTAAATGAGAGAACAACTCTAAAATTACTTTCAAAATTATTATTACATATTTCTAAATAATTATAAAACCCCAGGTACTAGATATTAGTATTAGAGAAAATATAAAAAAAAAATCCCTAATATTTTAAGAGCTGCACTACTCAGGAGAGAAATTTTTTAAGCAAATTAACTTTGTTTTCATGTTTTATATCCCAAAAGTAAGCTAATCATGCTATGAAGTTTTCCCTCACTCAAAATGAAGTAACCAAATGCTAGAAGCTTTCAAATCCTCACAGAAAAAAAGTCTCCACTGTTCTGAATAGAAGCATACATACCTTGTCAATGATCTTTTGGAAGTGGATTTCCACAGAACAACTCTGGATATCTGTATGTTCGTCAGAATTATGGATCAGCACAGAAAGTTTTTTGGATCTGATTTTTTGGGCTCGATACCCAAACACAAAAAGCATCGAATCAATGATATTGGATTTTCCACTACCATTTGGCCCAATAATACATGAAAACCGCTGCATAATAAAAGGGAAAAAGTAATATTGAAAGGAAAATAGATCCTGGCCATTGTACATCACCCATTTAATTTATGAACAGTTCAAAACACAATTATTCCTAGCACATGAAAGTGCAGACTATTTGATAGCTTAGATTTTACTGCCAAAGGTGAAGCAGCACAACTTATTTAATAAAAAACCCCCACACCTCAACTCAGCTTTCTAAAATTTAACTTGTTAACTCAAAGCAATACTGCAGTTAGCAAGCATGTTTGCAAGAAAAGTTTCATGATTAGCCACGTAAGTCTCTTGTGGGCATTAAAAAAGATTCTCAGTCTTTAAAACACACCCCTAAAAGTTATCCAGTAAACGAAATAAAGAGAAATTCTGCTTTTTTAAGGCTTACTGACAAATTAAAATTGTACAGTCTCACAAATTTGCACTTAACTGTCTCATAATGAAAATTTAAGATATAACTATGTAAGTAACTCTAAAACTTAAATATTTCTCAGGTATTTGGAGGCAAGCTTACATGAAAATACAGAAAGGAATACTAACACAGACTGAAGTCTTACCTTCATTTAAAAAAATGCTTAAGGCAAAATACAGATACCTTATGGAAAGGTCCCAAAGTTTTCTCCCCTGCATAGGATTTGAAGTTCTGGTTTACAATATGAGTTATCATAAGACGAGGAGCACCAGCTTCATTGGTCACTACTGGAGGTGGGGGAGGAGGGATGCTACCCAAAATCTCTTCTAAACTTCGATTATCAACCACCTCACTTGACACTGGTAAAAATCATCAAAAACAAACAGAAAGGAAGAAAAAAAAATACTGTAAGCTTTCAATGACTATGCACCTTCTAAAATGTTCAACTGGAAAAGCAAACAGTATTTCCTATATGAACCAAAGCTATACTTCTGCCTGTAACTACTAAAGTGAGCTAAACAGAATTAAAATTCTTCTTTCCATGAACATAATCTTTAAAAAAGGATACTTAAGATGTCCCACCGATGCACTAGTGGGTTTGTTCTTTCATTATGTAATTCTTATTCTAACACACTTTAATAGGCACTCTGCAATTACAATAGCTACAATTGTCACAATAAGCCTATAAATCTGAAACAGTCAAAGTCTTTCTAATTAATAAGTGCAAAGCCACATTTCAAGCATGCTCACAAGTTACTCTGCAAGATTTGGGGACCGCTGCACAATGCTCTGAAAGCTGTAATGACAGCACAACTACTCTGCAAAGACAGGAAGTTTGTTACGAAAACAAACTAGCCCCCTGGATATCAGCTAGTTGTAAGCAAAGCAGCTTTTCAACAGTCACTAGCAACTTTTTTTCAAACAGACAGTAGGTTTTGCCACCAGCTTCAACATATTAATCTATTTGTCAAATACCTTGCTTTAATAATTGCACATCTGGCTACCTAAAAAGACACACAGTGCTGTTTTTTCCAGACATTTTCAGGAAAAACACAATTCAGGAAACCCAAGAAAATACACTGCTTCATGAAAAAGAAAGTCAAATCATTTTAAGAGTTAAGTAAATAAACTTGACATTTATTCCATTCCAAGAAATCCCATACCATTGGCTGCATATAAATTTTAATAATCCTGCTGTTGTACCACAAATTTAAGGACAATGTTACAGATCAGGAATATAAGATAGGCTTTATTACGAGAAAGTCTCCAAATGGCTTTTGCACTTGTACTAAATCCACTGGTCCAAACACTTTAACTCTTTGCAAGCCCTCTTTAGCAGTTTAAAAGCAGTTAAAACTTGCCAGGAGTCAAGGCTTTCAACATTCCTTTCTAAAATAAAAGAGCAAATCCTATCTGGAAGAGTTGGCAGATTCAACTGAACCTTGTTGCTTAACAGGCACTATCATCAAGTTTACACATCATCAGAACCACAATAGTCAAACCTACCTTGTGGAGGTACTTCGCCAAGCTTTCTGCTGCCTTCATTTTCCACTTCCATGTCACTGGTGGACTCCTCTAAGGGCTCTCTGCCTTTCTGATGGGCTGCTGTGGAGGGTTTGGTGCTCTTGCTTGGCATGATCTCTGTTGGCTGTTCCACTCCAAGCAAGCAGACTATTGAAGGGATCTATCTCCTTTGCTAACATAAATAAGAAAACCCCGTGATCTAAGCATTGAATGACAATTCCCTAAGGAATATACCTATATGCCTGCCCAGATGTTGGACTAATTTAGAAACTAAAGACTAGAGGTATTTTGAAGGCCAAAATCCAAATTTCCAACAAAAACCTCAAGAATTGCCTCATAATGATATACTTTAAATTTCACCACCCCTCCCAAAACACAACAACCCTAATCTATAGGAACAGCATCAATCTACCTACTGAAACATCATACAGCCGTGTTCCATGCTCAGAGAAAGCAACCGTGATGCTGGGGGCAAAAGAGTTAAAGACACATTTGCAAAATAACAAACTGAGTAACCATATGCTCATACCCTTCTAGAAGCACTCTTCACACAAGCATTTCAGACCTGACACACATTTTACTTTTAACAGTCCATGCTGACTATATATTTTCTCTATATATCGATAGATAAACAAAAAGACCTGTATAATTATAACAAAGACTTGACTCAGTTTAAATCAACACACTCATTTCACAAAATATAACACAATCACTACTGCTAGAAATTAACATTTAACAGAGAAAGTAAAACAAAGTACCTTAATCTAGTTGTGATGTTAAAGTTAACTGATCAAGAACGAAACATTGCAAAAGTTCATCAGCTGGCACTTAAGCACAGCTCCCAGAAAGTATAAATAGAAAGCAGCCGATGAGAAGACAGACGACTGTAGGAGTGAAACTCTCTCCAAAGAGTTTAAATTGCAGCAAGTGGCGAAGTTAGTTCGCAGAAAAACAGACATGAGAAAGTTTACTTCTCACAAGATAAAAAACTGACGTGGTTAGAAAGTCATCTTACAATTGGTGCCAATCATTTGACGTTTTCAGACCTACCCCCAACCCACACTCTCAAGAGAGTCCTTCATTTGGGACAATGGGGGAGGGGGGAAATGAGAGAACGAACTCATTTTAAGGCAATTTGAATCTATGCCCCTGTTAAGAAGTGTTCCGCAATGGCTGTCTCGGACAATTACAGCCTCTCAAAGTACCAGATTTTTTTTTTTCCCCAAAACTGCTCCACTCCAACAGAATTGTGCAATATAGACCTATTTACCTTACCAACGCTTACCCCCGAGAATACTTCAGCAGAATGAACAAGCATAACTACTCGACCTCAGCTTGTAAATCGCGATAAATTAGCTGCCACATACGCTAACAAATTTAACAAATTCGTGCCCAGCCCCTCCCCCGAGTCAGCTCAAAGGTGTTTGTTAAAGCATCTCTCGACGATCTCCTGCCAAGTGCCTTTTTTGTTACGGAGATGGTGAAAGAGAGTCAGAGACTGACAGAAAGGCTTCCTTATTAACAGTCGGTTAAATTTAATACCGATAACCCATGTCTGCGAAGTTTTCGGTTTTTTTCAAGTCCATTCGTTAAATAAAGGAGTCCAACTGCAGGCTTACCGCGGTCTTTTTCAAGTTGCCACGGGCTTTCTTAAAATTTCTCTCTCATACTTCAAGCATAAAAGGAGCAGGCAAATCTATTTATAGAAGGGTCCCTGCTTTGTAAACAGATTAAAATCGGGCCTCACTGTCGCCGAAACGTACTCCTGTACTTCCCCATCCGAAATGGGTCTCTGATTCACGGTCCCCCAAGGTCCATAACGCCACAGCGGGAAACCCGGAGATCTCTCCCATGGGCTGCAGAAGACCCTCTCGTCCGCCCTCCTCATATCCATCTGCCGAAACCAGCCAGAACGGGTACGCCGGGCACCGTGGCCCGCCGACGCGGGGACGGAACGGCCACCGGGCAGCCCAAGCCCCTCGGGAGGAAGAGCACTCGGAGGGGCAACCCCCGCCCAACTGCCTGGGCCCGGAGAGAAGGGGTGCCGCCACCTTTCGCTCCCTCAGGGCGAGGTGAAAAAATTAACAAATAAGGCGCTGAGCAGACCCGGCCGCCCCCCTGTTCTCCCCCACAGCATCCTCTGCCCAGGGAAGCGCCCAGAGAACGTCTCCGCCGTCCTGCTTACAGCGGATGAAGCCCCCAACTCCACCTGCCCCCGGGCGAACTACCGACGCTCCTGCCCGAAGCCCTACGCGCCGAGTATATCCCGCGGAGATAGTACCTTCGAGGGCTGGCGCCTCCCAGCCCCAGCGAGGCTGCAGGCTGTAGCAGTGCGGGCTGCTCCAGCTGCTGCCGCAGCTCGGCGGCTTCCACAGTCGAAAATGGCGCCCAAACGGCGAACTCGAACCGAAATTCGTTAGAAAAGCGCGGGGCATGCTGGGAAGCGAGGAGGCCGGCCTCCCGCAGGTTTGAAAGGAGGAAAAAAGCCCCGCTCTCCCGCCATCTTGTTTTCCGTTACTGCGCGGAGGGGCTGGGTGGGATGAGAGACTAAAATAAGCCCCCTTCGCCGCGGGGAGCGGCTCGTTTCTTGTGGGGAATGGAGCAGGGAGACTCGCGGCCAAAAGTGACAGCGACCCTACACACCCTACGTGCAAAGGGTTTAATTTTAGAAGTAGGTCAGTGGGCGGTGCCTGGTTGCTCGGCAACGGGCGGTGAGGTGGTGGGGCAGAGCGGCAGCGTGGCGGTGCTGTTACCGAAATAAATAAGTTTAAAAAAGTTAACTGATAAGAATAAAAAATTAGTTTAAAATTATGGGGACGCGGCGGGTTCAAAGCCTTATGAATTAACGGGCGGCACGCTGACGACACTGAGCCCTGTCACCTGGTCGGGAAGGGCCCGTGAGGTGGCGGTGGGAGGAAGAGGAAGTCTCGCGGGAAGTAGCCATAGAGACGGAGCCGCTTGGCCGCGGGGGGAGCGGATAGCCGCTGCCTTGGCCTGGGCGCTCTTGTGGCGTCGCGGGACGAAGAGGAAGGCGGGATTAGCGCGAAATCCGCTGGGGCTCGGGAGCCGGCTGCTATCTCAGCGGTCGTCGCCGCTCTGCGCTCTCCGTCTTGCTGCCGGCGCAGGTAAAGACGGATTGGGGGAGCGGAGGTGGTCCCCCTCCCATTGTCGTCAGGGGAGGCTGGCGGCCGGCAGGTCTGACTCACTGCCGCAGTGGGCGAGAGGGTCCGGAGCCGTGACCCCCTGCTCGGCGTGGGAAGAGGTCTGGGCTGGGCTGAGAGGAGAGATTGCTCTGGGCGGCGAGGTAAGGGCGGGGGAGTCCCGGCCCCTGGCTCCGAACGGCCCTGAGGGAACGGACACTGGTTCTCGCCTGAAGAAAGCGGAGGTTTAGCAGATTAGCTGTTTGAGAAGATGGAAACTTTGAGGGAGAAGGGGATGCCGGCACGGCTGGGGAGCAGCCTTTGCCGTCTGTGTGGTGTCAAGGGGCTGTGCCTTGGGTATGGGGACGCAGGGGAGGCTGGAAGACCTTCGGTTCCCTCACAGCCGCCCCGTAGGCAGCAAGCTCTTGCTTCGCCAGCCGCCCGCCATCTCTGCGTTCTGCCGTCTGCCTTTCCCTCCGCTTCTTCCCCCCCGCTCTTGCTCAGTTTGCTGCCGCCGTCCCTGATCCTCATCTCCTCCTTCAGCCGCTCCGGAGGGGAAACAGCTGAGAGGAGGAGGCGGCGTGGGGCTGCCGTCTTCTACCGGGAGACCGCCGGACCGTGAGGCCGGGAGAAGCCGAGCCAAGAGCACCGTGTCAGAGTAACTCCTCGTTATGACTCCATCTATTTTAAAACTGCCAGTGAATGCCTTCAGCTAACCTGCTGGTGGACTTGTGGCGGAGTTGTATGTCGTACGTTCTACGGGGGTTATGATGGATGTAGCTGTGATGACAGCGGGTGAGCTGTGCGCCGTAAGGGTGACCTTTCGGCCCTTCAGGTTCACAGTGTTGAAGCCGTTTTCAAAAATTATAATAAAGTTTTGGTCTTGTCTTTGAAAAGAAAATAATAGGTTCTTTCTGGCTACTTACCTTCACGGCTGTATGTCGGCACAAGAGAACTTCAGTGTATCAACCTGTAACGTTTCAGCAATAAGTTCCTAGCATCACTTGGACTTTATCTAATATGTTTATACTAAGGAATCAGATAAACATACAGTTAGGTATTGTACAAACAGAACTCCCTTTAAACTCAGGCCTGGTTTGATGCTTATTTTTCCACAGTATTAATGTAATACTACTTAATTTTGGTGTTACTATCTTCCTTTTATTTTTGGAGATAGATATATATATGTTTGCTTTATTGCAGTTATATTTGCATCTCTCTTTTTTAGTGCACTACAACTGAAATGCGACTGAAGATTTCACTTTTAAAGGAACCAAAACATATCCTTTGTCTCAGAACAAACCATAGAGCAGCATGTTAATTCTGAATAGACTTTTCCTGAAAGGATTTCTTTATCATAGGTGTAATAGTGCAATATTTGTCAAGTGCAGGTGGCTTTATATTTTGTTCTTTTTTTCACCTTGCCATTCAGTGCAGCCTTTAAAAGCAACATTTAAAGAGCTGTTGAACACTCTTAAAGTAATACCTTCTGTTTAGAAACTACCAATGTTCTGCCAGAAAATTTCAAGATTTTCTTTCCCTTCTTTTTTTTGTAGTGATAAAGTATTTCCTAGACAGGAATAGTGATATATCTGCTTCCTTGTAATAGGCATGTGTGTGGCAGATGTAAACAAAATTATAATTTTCCTACTAATAAATCAGATGTGTCAAGTATATATGATGTGTTGTTAACAAACTGACACATTTGAATTATAGTTGGGTGTTTTGTGCATTCATTGTGCACTAAAACCATTCTAGAGTTATAATCCAACATTTCAGCTGTTTCAATAAGTTTGCATCATAATAAGAATTATATTTTACATTATAGTTAGCTTTATTTTTGCTGAGTGTCTACCAGCTCTTTTCTTGACACCAAAGAAGAAAGAACGAAGAACCATATTTTAAATATCAAACATTCCATGTAATCTTATCAAAATAACTTTCCAGTACTGTTCTGTCAGTTTTGTATAGCCTACATGCGATATTTTATAAACTTATTTTTAATAATAAAAATATTCAGATTTCCTTAATTGAATTAAACATAAAGAATTAGTGAGCTGTGTGGGATGGACTACAGCTGATGAACTATATTCCTGCAGTGATGATCACCAAATAATGAAATGGAACCTTTTAACCAGCGAGACTACTCGATTAGTGAAACTTCCGGATGACATTTATCCCATAGATCTTCACTGGTTTCCCAGAAGCATAGGTGGCAAGAAGCAGTCCCATGCTGAGAGCTTTGTTCTAACAAGCTCTGATGGTAAGTCAATTTAAACTATTTATAATTTCATACCATTTTGTTCTTATGTCACTCAAATACATGAAAAGTTGTTTGCAGTTAAATAATTTGCAATAAAGGAACTTCAAATACCTATGTACCAGTTGTACTGGTGTAAAACTAATAACTGCTTCAATTTTAATGCATTATATTACTGTAATTTTCTCCAATATGGCCTTATCAAACATACCTCTGTCAGCAGGTAAGTCATTTTTAATGTAACATCAATTTCTATCATCTTTTTTTTTTTTTTAATTTTACAAACCAGTAACTTTAAATATGCCTGTACTGCATGTCTGCATAGGTACCAGAGCAGTTGTAGTTATGAAAACTTATGACCAAGTGAATGAACTGGCTTAACCATGATGTTTATTATCAATATAGGCAATTTCTTGGGCATATTTCTCGAGTAAGAGTCTTGAATATCCCTCCAAAGCATCTAGTTCTGACTGTTGTCAGTAATACATAAGACTAGTACATATGCCCACTGTACTAACATATGTATATATATATATGTCTGTAGATTTAGTATGCTGCTATTTGTTCAGTATACTAGTGTACTAATACTGAGCTATATGATCCAGTATAGTAGCTGCTGTATTCCAGTGTATGGATTCGGTTTTGTGGAAGGGAGTTGGGACAAGAAGGTTTAATGATTGTTTGGGTTTTCTTCTTCCTCTCCAAAGAGACTAGGAATTGATTTTACCCAAATTGTGCATTGTTAAATATTTATTCCTGCATGGAAGCAGATATATTCCTGTCCCCAGTTAACTGAATAAATCTTAATAACTGGTTTTATTACTGGTTTATATTAAGTATGAAGCAGTCCAAGTCCATACTGTTCCGGTCAGAGTTCGTCTCCTTAGTACTGTAATGGTGATTATGTTCCATGCCATCAGGAATTTTCTGTGCATGTTTTCCCTTTTGGTTTTTGGGTGTTTTTTTCCCTCTTAACAAAAAAAACAAACAACCCACCACATTTGGAGCCTCCTCTTCTTGATCTAATTCTTTATTTGAACAAACTATGAAAAATAATTTTCCTAATGCCCCCTCCTCCCCCCTCCCCTTATTCCTGTTACAAGGAATTTACCGTGTGGCAGAGATTTACACTGTAGGTCAGATGAACCTTTCTTCTGAACCTACCAAATCTACCAGTTTGATCCTTTATGAAATCTGCTGGTTTACCTTGACTGTGTTATAAAAATTATGTTGGGTTAAAAGCTCTGCTAAGGAACAAGTCCCTGATGTAGCATCGGAGTGCCTGATTGCCAGCCCACTTGCAAGAACTTGCTGATGGGCTTAGTGTATTAGTTTGTGAATGATTGCTGATACTTTCATGCATAACATCAAAGATGTTGGGGTACAGGGGACTCGAAAGAGCTGTGTGACTTGCTTGCAGAAGTTGGACAGTCTTTACGCTGGTCCTAATTTTTTATACCTTTGTTTTATTGGGTTGATAATGCTGTTGAAGGTTTCAGAGTAAGTCAGTTAAATTGTCTGGAGCTAATTATGTGCTACAAAACATAAAACATACTAAACATAGTTTATACTCTTTTGTCAGGGATCAAAGATCTTGGTGTTTCAGTAATACTTACATAGAAAGGGTAGTGATGGAAGTTTCGGTGAACTTAAAGTAATATGTTGCTCTAAATCTCTGCCAGCTCTTTCAGGCTGACCAGGTCATGGTCAATTGTTGTAGAGTGTTTCCATCAGGATAATAATGGCCATGTGCCTGTGACTGGTTGATAGCTTTCACAGGGACCTATTGATAGTTTTAATGGGATTAATGGAGAATTTCCAGCTAACTTTTGCCCATGTTTTGGCCAGAATCTTGAATTTGTGGGTCTACTATGTTGTTTTTTTGTTTTTTTTTTTTTGTTGAGGGGAGCTAAATGGAAGCTCTTGGCTAGCTTCACAGTGAGCTTGACAGGGAACAAAAGTTTGTTACTGAGCAGTAGCAGTCTCTAGCTGATGTGTCCGGTATGGTTTTCCATATGGATGGAGAGAGTTATTTCAATATATTGACAGTTAAATTTCAACTTTTAACAGAGAGTTATATTTGAATATATATGTATATTGAAAAAGGTAAAGGAAAGTCATTCCTTGCAATATGTATATATTGAAAAAGGTAAAGGAAAGCCATTCCTTTTGAGATTTCTCTAACTTTTGGCAATACTAGCACTTAAAAATTAGGAGAGTTTCATTCACTGAGTGGAGGCCAAGAATTCTTCAAGGTATTTGTTATTTTCCAAGGAATAAATGAGTTGAACTTACAAAACAAAAGCAGGAGATCTTTTGGTCAATGTCTGAAGGTTGGCTCCCTGTTGTTTCTTAGGTACACATGGGGAGGGAACCAAGTGAAGTAATTTTTGCAATACTTGGTGCTGAACTTTACTGTATGTTTTAGGCATCTGGCTGTAATGAAGTATTATTGCTTTTAGAGCTTTTAAGGTGGAAGTGGAAGCTTTTGTGAAAGCTGAAAGGATGATTCATTTGCATCAGTTAATATTTGCATGCATTATAGTATTATGCTGTGGAACAGGGGCAGAGTTTGCCTCAAAAAAGAGATTCTTCAGAAAATCAGTCAAGGATCAATATTAACTGAGCTGATTTCTACAGAATTTGTATGCTTTTCCCTTCAATGATAAACACGGGGTAGAAGGATTTCAATAGGTCAACTAGTGCTCTTAATTCCTTGCTTTTTTTTCTCCTTTTTTTTTCAGTTTTCACATTTGTATTTCTAATATTGTCATTCTGTAAAGTTAGAAACTGTGTGTGCAAATAGCGAGCAAAAGAGCAACTTGTAGTGAGTCAGGTCTTCTGTTAATTTATTCTGTCAGTTTTCCAGTGTAATCAAAATAGTGTGCTAACATTTGATGTTCTGCTTGAATAATGCTTTGACAGGTGAGCGAGGAAAAACGTAAGGGCTACTACGACATTAATGAAAAAAATATTTTTAAAATTCTGCTGGGTGACCTCTTCTAGTATCACTAAGATATGCAAGGAAAATAAATCATACTCAGAAATGTATTTGGAGAGGTTGAAAGTTGATCTTTTTTCAGATGCATTCAAAAATTAGCACATTGCAGGAGCTGCATATTTGGAATTACTTTAGTCTAGATGTGAACCCAGTGCAAATTTAGGTAAGATATCAGTTCCTAAGTGTAATGTCGGGTAGGTATGAATGCTTACTGGTAAATGGATTAAGTGAAACTGCAACAAGAGAGCTACAGTTTAGGAGTAAAGATTCATTAATAGATAGGCCCAGAATCTTTTTCAGGATGTATTAGGAACTTTGCAATTAAGTAGTAGAAGTTGCATTACTTTAAGTGACATAAGTCTGTGGCAGAGATTTAAAGTTCTTAGAGCTTAGCTTATTTTTTTTTTTTTTTTTGCCATTCAAGACTTCTGTTTTACATGACCAACAAATTCTGAAATAGTGCCTTACTGCTGATCTGCATTNAGTTTTTTTAGTTTAGTTTATTTTTTTTTTTTTTTTTTTGCCATTCAAGACTTCTGTTTTACATGACCAACAAATTCTGAAATAGTGCCTTACTGCTGATCTGCATTTTCCTTGATAAGACTTTTGTGTTCATTTGCTTATAACTTCTAACAAACTTTTTGTCTAACCTATATTTATCATCCTAGGAGTCTAGCTAATGTTGAAGTACTTCATAAAGATTTTAGCTACAAGACATAGTCAGAGGAAGGTCAGGAAAAATGCTGTCTCCTCATAACAATAAAAAAAAAAAATACAGAATGAGAAAAAAATTCTGTGAAACATGTAAGTGACTATGTAGTTACTTCTCTGTTAGAATTGATCCGCACTTGAGAGTCTGTCAATTCTACCATTGTCCAGCTTTTGTAGATCAGCTTAATTCAGCTTGATTAATTCCACTTTCTTTTAGTGCAACTGTTTCTTGATTTCATGCAGCATAAACTATTTTGGCTAACTTTGCCAAATGCGTTGCAGTGGTTGTTTTGAGGTTTTGGGAGGTGGGTTCTTTTTGGTTGTTTTTCTTTTTGGTTTGTTGGTTTTGTTGGGTTTTGTTTGTTTGTTTTGGAGTTTTGTTTGTTTTCTTTTTCTTCTTACAAATGTAGGCCCTTCAAGTTGTCATGTTCTCATCACATCCATAAGACTTACCATCTGAATGGTGGTGTAGCTGGGATAGGTATTGTCTGATCAAAGTCTGCAATCCACTAGCTTTC
The DNA here is from genome assembly GCA_002631895.1 of Agapornis roseicollis. Lineage (NCBI taxonomy): Eukaryota > Metazoa > Chordata > Aves > Psittaciformes > Psittacidae > Agapornis > Agapornis roseicollis. The sequence continues at coordinate 50,758 of NDXB01003826.1, read as the reverse complement.
CCTTTCCCAAGGTAACACATTCTTTAGTTTTTCAAGCCAGTCTGATGATGGGTGGCTAGGTAATTTTGTATCAGTTCAGTGAGTTGAATTTGTATTCAGCCCTTGCATTACTTCTGGACACCTGGGGCCTTTATTGCTATTCCTGTCCTGAATTTGAATACTGCTGTTTTGCTAGCATAGTGCAGTCTGAAGCAGAAGTGAACTTTGCTGGATGAATTACTATTAAACCCAACACTTTATGGTTGTTACAGAGCAGTAGGTGCTCAGTGATACAAAGATAACATGGGATATTACAGAAGAAAGATGGGATGTCATTTCTGGTTAAATGAACAGACTAAATCCCCATTTGTTTATATGTTTTTAGTGTAAATGTAAACAAAGCTGGATGAGGAAACTTTTTTCCTTAAAGTTCTCTTCCCTAAGAAAATGAGGCTTCCATGACAGGTGTCATAGGGCCACTGGATGGCAGGTAATCAGTAACTTTGATGCTTCCTGGTGGGTTTTGTGTAATGAGGCAGTGATGTGATGGAAAAATGCCTACTTGAGGGGCAGCTGTGGCAGGGGCTGCATGCAGACAAACATTTCACGCAGGGAGGGGTTGTTATGCTTGCCCTCACTGAAGGGAAAAATTCAGTGTGGTTCCTTCGTAGGTAGTAGGGAGGCCAGAAGCAAAAGTTGATTTGGTTGGCGTTTACAGATGGAATGAGTTATTTTTTGCCTTAATTAGTTCACAGATCACAAAACCCAAGTCATGTCTTGCACAAGCTAGTATCTTCTCTCTTGTAGGGATTTTTTACCTAGTTAACTTGTTAGAACTACGGGATAAGCTCTTTGCATTGATGGGTAAATTCATCCTGAATACTCAGTTTCTGAAAAACTGTTTTGAGATGTATTTGCCGAAAAAAAAACAAAAACAAAAACAAAATCTGTTGGGTTTTTTTGGTTGTTTGTTTGTTTTTTTTTTTTTCCTGGGGTTTTGCTTGGTGGATTTTTTTCAGTGAAATCAAAATACTGACCAGTGCTAACCTAATTTGTGAAAGCATAAATTGAGATAAAAATNGAAAAAAAAACAAAAACAAAAACAAAATCTGTTGGGTTTTTTTGGTTTTTTTTTTGTTTTTTTTTTTTTCCTGGGGTTTTGCTTGGTGGATTTTTTTCAGTGAAATCAAAATACTGACCAGTGCTAACCTAATTTGTGAAAGCATAAATTGAGATAAAAATGTAATGTAGAGAATTCCCAAGTTTTTATCTCCTAGTATAACTTAGCACTTTCAGTAAAGGGAATTTATCTCATACAGATTTTTGGTTGGTTTTGGGGTTGGTTTATTTTCTTTTTTTTTACATATGTATGTGAATTATTGCATTGTAAAAATGCATGAACAAGTTTTGTTATTTAATTGCTATTTTTAAAAATCCTTACTTTTAAATTTATGTCTAGCTATTACTTACATAGTATGCCTTACGTGTCAAGCCTGCAGTTTTCCTGCAACAGCTAATTCATCTCTGTGATAAGGATTTCTGGAAACTTGCTGAATCCAATGGAAAAGGAGTATAATGTCTTTACAGGGTTGCATTAATTCCTGGTTGAACTCCAGATGTTTGTGAAATTGGAGCAAATGTAAATTTAGTCCTCTGGGGTTTTCTTTTGAATTACGTCTCTTGTGAGATATTGTTATTTTGCTTCCTACTTACATTGATCCTGTTGCTGCTTTTTTACAAAAATATAGAATATGGTCAGATTCAAACTACTTATTAAACACAAATTGTAAGTGAATAGACCTATCTTTTCAACATTTTGTTATTGATAATTTTATGTTAGGTCAGCATTTAAGAGCCTATGAAAAGTAATGAGCAAAACATACACGTTTTATATTCTGTATTTGAATAGTCTGCTAATCTCCCACTTGAAATTCCTCCAAAACTGGAGAGTCACTTTGAGATTAAGGACAGCTTCTGGCTTCACTATTTAATATTTAAAAAAAAAAAAAAAAAAAAAAAAAAAAAGGCAAAAAAACCCAAAACAAAACAGTATTTTATGAATTTGAGGTGTAAAGAAAGATTAAGTCAAATCATTTCTGTTTACTCCAGGCATACAGCTAAAATTATCCCTTCCTTTAATTGTTCATAAGTCAGTAAATTCTAATTTGAATGCCTCTACTCTCATTCTGCCTCAATGTTAAATTGAAGGCAGAGAAATCCACTGAAAAGTTGCTTTTGGAGCAACCTCTATGTGTGAATGTAATGAAAAAAGCAGTATCTAATGAGTCACATAATTTGACTGTCATCAGTTGTAAATCCATACGTTGGAAAAGCAAAGAATATCCATGAAAACTTGATTTAGCCCTGTGCTAAGTATTATGATACAGTTTTTAAATGCATGATCACATTTTTTCCAGATGGATTCTATGTTAGTGCCTTAGGTGGACCTGCTTTTATATGAAACTCTATTCTTTCCTGCTAGGCTACAGTTCACTATTTGAAAGATGCCTTGTGAAAGAAGTAAGAGTTTGTGGAGTGGTAAAGGATGCAAAAGATTGGTAAATGATTTGAATGTTTCCCTATATAACAGGAGTTGATATCCTGTACTCTCTGACATGGCCCATTGTTTTCCTGATAATGTGACCTAACTGAAGTATTCAGTTGCTTGCCAAATTGTCTGTTCTTTCATTTTAATTTATTTTTTCTCTTATATGCTGAGGGGTTTGCTTGCAGAAGTAATTGAGGTCTCACGGATTACCCCTAGGTCAGTGAAAGCTATTGCGTCAATATATAAACTGCTGTAGAATTCTTTGTATCCGTAAAATAGTAATGCTGAATGTTTCAGATTGGATACTGAAAGGTGATGTACACGTTTGATTCTGTGTAGGTAAGCTCTTGATTTGCAAAGCTCTTTTTCTTTCCAAGGGAAATTATTGAGCTGTTCATAATGGCTATGAAGAGTTCAGCCACATAATGATGAATACTGCAGGTGGTGGCATGACAATGTTCATAGTCCTAAAATCAGATTAGGTGTAAGTATTCCACAATGAAAAATGTCTTGGCTATAGATTGAATACATATGCTATGTATCGAAAAGACAAGTGATCAGAAAATAAAACATGTTTTTCAGTGTACTATTTTAAAAGCAGAAAAGGATGTTTTGACAATTTAATTAGAGGAAAGAGCATTCAGTGTGAATCCAGTTACTGCGTATGCATAAAAAAGAAGCCTCTTGGTTCTGAGAGATGTTCTAGAACATTAATTATATAAAATGTATTTTATTAATATAACACAATGCATTACATGAAGAATACCAGTACTGAAAATTTTAGGAAAATACAATTTAACTGAATGAGCAAGAACTGGCCTTAGTGTTAGTTCTGTGAATTTATTAAAAATGGGATTAAAGAGCGGTTCAGAGTACTCTGGTACATATGAATATAAGTGATAAAAGCAAAAATCTGTACTTGTGTATGATATTTAAATAGTCTATTCAAATTAAACAAATTAATGTTTAAATGTTAAAAATTTATGCAGACCATTCTTTTTCTTCAGTGTTAAAATTCTTTTGCTTAGAAATCTTGCGTTGGCGAAGATTTGTGGATGATTGTGCCTTTTTGTTTATATACTTAAAAGTAAAATGAAGACAAAGTGTGATTGCATTAATTTGAATAATAGTATGGAGAACCCTGATAGATGTTTTATGGTTATTTTAAAGTACTATATTTCTTTGGCTTTAGTCTGCCTTTTTTTTTTATGATTTTTTTTCTTGTTATTGGGGTTGGTTTTTCTGTTGTTTGGGTTTGGTTTGTTTTTAAATTGTAGTGCAAAATAAAACATGGGAAACCAGAACACAATAAAGTTGTTTCAAGCTTCTGGCAGTGCAGGCAACCTAAATTTTGCCATCTTGGCTGCTGCGTTTTGAATGTGCCTTTAGTGTGGTGATGACATGTGGTTTTACTGTCTGTGCAGTTTTGTTAACTCTGTTACCACCTCTATACATATTGGTATTGGTAATGTCATCCTTTACTGAAATAGTCAGGTATTTATTTTCCAGTTCTGGCTCATCACGTATGGCCTGTTTCATAATTCATATTCACAAGTAGGACGTTGTTAATGGAAAAATTATCCCATCTTAAGTGATGGGGCATTCATACACAGTGTAAGACATCTGTGTACTGTTTAGCTCAGAGTTCTGGTCAGGCTGGAAATTGCTTGTAGTGTCTCACTGTCTGGCAGATTAGATAATTCTAAATTAATTTTGGGTTTAAAGTAGTTAATTTGAATCATGAAACTGTTCTAAGCTGTGCTTTTGTTCTGTTGCATGTTTCCAAGTCCTCTGTTGTCTGCTCTTTGGTCCAGTTTAAATTTGATCTTCCTGGATTTAAGCAACATCCCTCACTGGGAAAGAAGACTTCCTCATGCTTCTGTTGAAATCATTAATAGCTTTGTTTTTGGCTTCTGTGAATTTCCATAACAGCTCCATAATGCAGGCAGTAATACTCCTCAGAGCAACATATTCACTGATGGTCAGATTGGTCTAGCTTTCCCTTAACCTTTTGGTGTCAAGTAATTTTTCAGATCTTAAACAACCAAACAAAAAAAAAAGGGGGTGGGGTGGGGAGGGGGGGACCAAAAACCCAAAAAAACCCCCACCCCCCCCCCCCCCCCCCCCC
>NDXB01003826.1:7968-21838 GCA_002631895.1 Agapornis roseicollis | reverse complement strand
TAAAATGGAAAAATTTTAAAAATTTTATAACAAAAAAAAAAAAAAAAAAAAAAAAAAAAAAAAACAACAAAAAAAAAGCCTACAGTGTAGGATTTACATACTAAAAGAAAAAGACACATTTGTCTAAAACATGCTCTACAGTGAAATTTGTATCTATAGATCTTATTTGGTAAAACCTTTCATCACCCCTTCTAGTTGGTTCAACACCACAAAAATTGGGTAGGTTTTATTTTTTGTTTGTTTGGGTTTTTTTAATCTACATCTATACTGTGTACATTTTAAAGCAATACAAATGAGAGGTTATGCTTTTAGATATCCACCAATACTGACCCAAGTGTGATGTCACCCTCCTTTTAAATACCATCTAACCCAAATTACACTCTTGCAGTTACCAATTAGAAAAAACATATTTTTCTCCTCATGTAGAAGGCCAGAGATGAATAGTTAAGAGCAAAGATGTTCAGCTCTGTTGATCTTCTCTTCATATAAATATAAGGCATGTGCCTAGTTTTGATACAGAATGGAATATTTTTTATATCTGTGATATCACACTGGACCAGTTTACTGTAACAGAGCTCTGGATCTCACCCAGGAAAGGCAACCCACTAAACATTTCTGGCATAGTGGAGCTGAGTTCTACCTTGAAGAGAGCAAGCTCTTTTTGTTAGTCCTGATTTTAATTTCAAAGCCACTGCTAAAATGTTAAGGCATACTGGGCAAAAACAAAGAAAGCATTCTGCATAATCCTTGGGAAATATGGTCATCTTACTATTTATAAAAGTAAATTAAAACATACAAATCCTCTGCTACTAGGAACGAACTCTTCTCCAATGCCAAGTAAACTACGGTTGTCCATGCATAATATGGGGATCGTAAAGCTAAAATAATGTTTTAAAACACAATAGCCTCAAAAAGGCTAGCATACTGCCAGATAAATGAACCTCTAGCCACAGTCATTCTCATCTTGTATATTTGTAGATAAAAGATAAACACAATTCCAAGAACAGTTACTTAGCTCTTCTTGATGCCATTTTAATAACTATGTGGTTATGTTTCTTTCAGGGGCAGTATCTTAGAGGAAGAGGGGCAAGTTTTTCCAGGTTTTAGGAAGCTCTTTAATGGAGGGAAGACAGAAATGGAATGTTAGTTCAGTAGAAGTAATCTTTTTTGTTTATTTTATGTCTCGAAACAAATCCTCAAAAGGCTCAGAACTGAAACTTCATTCCTTATCATTGATACTACTGGTCTTACTTTGAAATTCTCAGTAACGGGAAGACACAGAGTTATTCAGCCACCTCTCAATTTTCCAGCAATTATGAGCCATAGGTTTGTTGCTAAGTGACTGATAACAAATACAATTTATAAATGTTCGACATAACTTGAAATAAGGATAATAATGACTATGTATGTTTAGCCAAAATGAACATGAAAATATTTTAAGACAGAACATTCAGACTAATGTGATTTCAGAACCTTTATCCAATCTTAAAATTAAATTTCAGCACTTTGAAACCAAAGTCAGGCTGATCTATAAAGGGATGTAGACTTTTATAAAATCAGTTTCCACAATCTTTGGCAGGAGATTTTCTGAGCAGGATAAAAATCTCCCACTCCTATAAAGGGCAACATGCCAAAAGTAAGATCCAGCTGCACTTCCCTGGTGTACCCCTGACATAGCTGTAGGACCCAAGGCTAGGCAGTTTTGAGAATCTCTTTTCATACTGGTTGATTTGTGGTTGCTCCATTTTAGGTCGCCAGACTAAGAAGGATGCAAGGGTTGTTAGAATTTTCTTCGCTTTAGTAGGCTTTAAATTTAGAAGTGAGTTTTCTTGCTTTTTTCTTTTTTTTCTTTATGCTCTGAACTACTTAGTTGGAGATTTATGGAGATGCTTGAGACTAATCCTCTTTGTTCTGTCACAGTTTGTAGAACATTAATAAAAAGGAATGACCCCTGACTAAATTCTAACACCAGGGAAATTATTTTTGCTGATATAGTAACCACCGCACTGAAGTCCAAAATTCTAGTGTACCTTAATATGGGCAGTTAAAGAAACAAATGGGGATAAAACAAAGTGTTTCTGAACTGCCCATTGAAGACATTTGCATGTGCCTTTCCCTTGTAATTGTCATTTTTTCCAAACAGTAATCTATTGCCCCCACAGTCACTTCATGTTAAATGTTGAAATCAATGTTAGAAGAAAAATTCTCCTAAATTCTAGACAGTTGCAGCTGATTGTTCATATTAAATGACACAATTAAAAAAATAAATCTCAAAAGAAATATTGAAAAATGTGCTTTTAGGATTAATTATGAATTGCTGAATTCCCCTATTCCCTTAGAATGACTCTAAAAAGTGATTGCATTGTTAGTGCACTGCAAGGTTTTCTGAGCAGCTATGTGCTTAGTTACTTCTGTGAAATGTGTGCTGGTGATGAAAATCAGCGCTTGCTCTTGCTGAGCACCACCTTGCAGAGCTGTCAGCATTGTGTGTATCGCCTTGAGTTCAGTCAGTATTCGTTTTTTAAGAATCAGTGTTTGCTTCCTGCCTCTAGCAATGTTCTACTTTTTGTAGCCTATTTATTTCACCATGGACTTGGCAAGGCATATGGCATCTCTTAACAGAAGGGAGAACAGCAAGACTCAGAGACAAGCTTTTATCTTGCTCCGCATAGTCTTCTTTGTATGTGTTTGTGGGACACATACTAACTGTGGCTGTTTTGGATGAATAAGGAGTACAGCATCAGGGTCAGACCTATATAAGTACCTTTGTGACAATTCTTTTAAGAATAGGGTGGCTGAATGCCTACTTTGCCTCCTGAAGGAGTCATTTCTTTTCTGCTAGAGATCAAGGAGACACCACAGTTTATCTTACTGCAGGAGAGAAAAAGGACTTGGCTGTGAGCAGGCATCTGACCCACATGGATGCCCTATCATACAATGAGACAGGTGGACAGTGCATATCTGCCACTAAAATAGGGAATGAAGTGTATTTTCTTACCTCTGACTTGCATATTTTCTGCCCCCCCATGCTGGCACAAGACCAAGCCTGAACTCTCTGGGGAGTCAGTGCAGTGAGACTCTAAGGAGCAGCAATAGTTCTGCAGAAAAGGAAAAAACTGAAAATGTCAAAGCCACCAGAGTGACTTGAGAAACAGAAAACTAGTCAATAATTTCTGTAAAAGCAGTGCTGAACTTCCCACAAACACATTTTGATGGTCACTTCTACAGGCTGGTACTCCTCTTTCATAATGAATGGAAGTACAAGTGCTCAGATTCCCCATGAGTGAGCTAAAGAGGACCCTGTAGCAATGTATTAAGAAAAGAGTTTGCAATAGTTTAAGATGGATTAAGACTAAGCAATGCCCCACCTCAGCCTTATTTTTAAGTTTTGAGCTGGTTCTCTTCCCTCTCCCCGGCCTTCTTCCTTTGTTATTAATTGCGGGCATTCTTTTCAGAAATGCTTAGTCCACAACACCAGCTCAGTTGGATTCAGACTAGGAGACTGTGTTTACCCTCTATTTCCCCTTCCCTCACCATTCATGCACCCTCTGCACCCTCATGGTGCCAACAGGGTCAACAGCTCCAGGTACAATTGAGATCAGGCAGGAGACTTTGAGCCCCCTACAGAACTGCTGATACAAGCTGATACCACTAGATATTTCTTTAAAAAATTTTCCTTTTAGTTAAGTTGACATTATTGTCACTTATTCAAGGTTTCCTTTATTACATGAACAGTACCTATCTTTTTTTCCTTATTTCTTGCATCATGGTATTGCACCACCTATGATGGTAACAATTATACTATCATAAAGAAAATTAAGAAAGAAAACCACATTACATCCTCAACGCCACAAATAGTAGTTGAAGCATAAGAGACACAGTAAGAACTCAGCATGAATATTTAATGGAAAATGGAATGTATGCCATGTTGCAACTGAATCACACCTAGGTTTCTGTCCTAGATACTGGACCTTCCCAAAAACACTTTCAGGATGTGTGAATGCCTTAAACACACATTTAACCCATGAAAAGATAAAGTCATTGTTCAAATCCAGTAGCAAAAGCAGCTTTTGGATGCCTAAGGACAATAGCAGCTTCTAGCAAAGACAGCCAAGAAACTGCTGTCATAGTTATTTTGCCTCATCTACTACTACTGCATCCTGTGAAAAAAACAGTCCTTAGCCAGTAATAAAATGGAAAATCTTTACACATTTTTCTTCAAATGAGGCAACATTTGTGTAATATGCTACAGTTTCACCTCCATCCTCAGCAGTGAAACATCCGGGAAGAAGAGAGGAAGAGGAAACCTATTCTGGCCAGTTTGCTAATTACCTTTTTCTCCTGAATAATTTTAATACTACCTGAGGGTAGCATGGCGACTGCTGTCTATTCCTGTCCTTTCAGCTCCCAGTGTGGCTTGACATGGAGTAGCAGGGAAAGAAGCACATAGTCAGGCTGTCCCTTCTCCATGAACTGTAACTCTGGTCTTCTCGAATAACGAATGCATCAGCAGTGTCTTAGAAATGGCAGACTGCTGCAGCTCATTTGTAGTTTTGCCATAAGACAACATGTGGGACACATGCTTTCTAACCCCATTTCAGTATCCTAGGTGACTGTCTTTGTGCTAAAATGAAGAAAACTTTCATCCAGTAATTTAAAAGTTAATTTTGCACAAAGGAGTTAAAGGAACACATTTGGAAAAGGTAAAGTGCCTGATTGCTGGAGAAACCCTGAAACAATGAGATTTCTCAAGTTAGCTAAGCAATTTGGATGCCCTGTTTCTATCACCTGTAATAAGAATTACAAACTCAATCTCCCTTGGCAGCTTAGAAGAATCACAGCCAGTTGGTTCAGTGATACATGCTCTCTTTTTCTGTCTGCTAGCTCTGTCCTCTTCCCTTCTCAGTTTCAAATCACTGTGATGCTAAATGAAGATTTCTGGATTTGGTTTAGCTTCACTGCATATTCACATGGGGTTTGGAATCTAGACCTCAAAGCAGGATCTTAAATCCTCTTCAAGCCAAAAGTAGAAATAAAAAAAGAAGATAAAGCTTGGGTAAATCTCCTCCTGGAAATGAAATAAACCAACTTCTGTGAGGTTGCTGCTACCGAGATAGCTACATGCCAAAAGCAATCTGCAGGTTGAATGAGTCTTAGTGTTTTTTCCTTTATTTAACTAGAAGCAGGTGGTTGGATATAAGGCCAGCTGGAAACAGAAATCTGTATTTATAGCCTCAGTGGAATAAGGAAAGAGCTGGATTAGTCAAGAAAATGTTCCACATTATTTCAACTTAAGAATACTTTATCCATATTCAAATAGATCATAGAAGGGTACAAAGGAGTACAAAATGGAGCCAAAATTATCATGAAACAGAAGTCTTGAAGCAAGAGACTGAGAACAGTTTTTCTACTTCAGTCAGGCAATATAAATCAAGAGAAATCCTCTTGACACCATTCTCTTACTCCATGGTTACACTAGAAATTTGATAAACGGATCTAGGTTTTTTGCTTTCTACTAAGTAAGGCGATAATGGAAAACAAGCAGAACATACATTTTAATTATTTCTCACCTTGTGTCATACTTTCTGTTCTAGATTACTTTAATATTTACCACTGCTTACTGAGCTGGAGAATGTGAAAATGTAGATTCTGAGAAGAAGCAAAAAAAAGAAAAAAAATAAAAGGCAAAAGAAAAGGAAAATGTGTAACCTTAAGGAAGTCTGCCTATTTCTATGTGTGGCATTTGCAAAGCAACATTATTTCCTCACACATAAGCCAAGAACAGTGGTTTGAAATTTCAAGGCAGCTGTGAAGATGGTTGTCAACTTGTACACATGTTAATAATATCAATCTTTCTGAAAACAAAATGTGATTGTTTCTTGAAGAATTCACTTACTCCATTTTGAAACATAGAATTAAATGACACTTTGGCTTCATTACAGTGGGCACTGGGCAAGAAGAAAGTAAATGACAACCCTAATCTGGTGAGTTTACAGCCATACAGTAGAAAGCTGGCTTCTGGGCAAGTACATATGATAGCAAGTCTCTCATTGTTTAGGGAGGGAATGCCATAGTGCATATATATTAAAATATCATCACACTTATTGAAATCTATTTGCAAGCACATGTAGTTCATATGTATATGTTTGTGTGTGGAAAAAAAAAAATTAATTATATTTGTTTTGTTCTTTTCTTATTTCAAGTATTAAGTGTATATTGTTTTTAAAAGGTGACAAGATTAACCAGAAAAAAATGTGTTGTAATTTATTTTAATATATATGATCATAAGTATGGATGGGAAATGAAACAGTCTTGCTGTTATGATCCATGAAGCACATGACAAGTTGGGTTTGTCCATGAGTTTGCTTCATGTTTGAGCAAAATATGCTAATATAATGGGGGAGGGGGAAGAAAAAAGAAAAAAGAAAAAAAAAGAAAAAAGAAAAAAAAAAAGCTTTGTTTGTCAAGACAGTTGTCCTGAATGTCATTTTAAAAGTTACTTTAGGGCTTATGTCATGATGTGTATCATACTTATCCAAAATGAAACATGAATAAATAATTCCATGGAGTGGCAAAATTTACTGCTAAAAGTGAAGAAAATGTACATTGTTTCTCCTATTGTAGCTGACTGCTCTTCTTCCAACAGGTAGTGGAAGAAACTAAGATAAAAAAATACAGTTTTCTCAGCACCAGACCCAAGGTCTTTAGTGCCAAATCTTCAAAGCAGGTAATCTGCTCAAACCCACAACTCTTGAACTGAGATTGTAATCCAGTACAGTCAGAAAGAGAAGATTCCAGCAGGTATTTTTGATCTGTTCACTTTCATCCCCTTTCATTGCATGGAGCCATCAGACAGAGTGAAACTTAGGTCCCGTTCAGGTGCGGTTTGGGATTTATTCTCCATGCAAAGTATCAGTCAGCCTGGTCTCTCTCTTTCACTTGCACAGTATATACAGGTAACTGATAGGGATGACAATTAAGGTAATGCTGGAAGAAAAATACCTGCCACTTGCTAGCACCATGGAGAGCACAGGAGAAAGATAGATTTCACCAGCTGTGTGTCGTTTGGAAAACAACCAGTACTGAGAATCTGCATCTGAAACATGGTTCCTAAAGAAACCACCAGTATTCAAATTCCACTGTAACTGCACCAGAAAATTAAGTCATGGAAATTAGATTCTGTTGAGCTTGAAAGCTATTCCAAACCCCTGAGGCTTGCACAACCCACTAAAATCTATGGCAGAGGTCAGTTTTGAAGAAGGACATAGGCCATAAACTGAACTATTGCTACTCCCATTCTCCCACAGCTAGGTACTTCCACCAATAGAGGATTTTACATATACATTCTGGGATCATCTGAAATAAGATTTATCCACCATGAGTCCATTATCCTCTAAATCAGGGTCCTATTCACTAGAAGGGGAAAACAAAGTTGTTATTGCTACCTCAGGAAAGGAAAAAGATGGATTCACAGCTGGATTGCTGGGAGCAGAGGCAGAAAGGGACTGAATCTGAGCTCTTTTGTGCGTGCTTCTGTGTGTCTGTCTTTTATCCTTCTGCATATGCATTTGGCACTTCCAAAAGGTTTTGGCTAACATGCACCACTGTACCCTCTTCTGCAGCAGAATGTCAAATGCAATGAATCCATAGGTTAAAATCAACAATATATATTAGGTTAAGAGTCCATTTTATTTTCATGTTCTTTTATTTTCCTTTTAATTATGTAATTTGATTGGTGTATTCTACAGTACTACCTTCAGCATGACATGAAAAAGGAGCCATTGCTCCTACCACTGCATTGGGAACATCAAGTTTGCACTGAGTTTGTATTCTCTAAAGATTGCTCCACCTTAAGTTTTAGATTTCTTTTATGCGATTCGATTTTCTCTTTTGTGACTACCTGTCACTATCTCAAGAGGTGGAACCTGTTCTTAAATCACAGGGTGTAATATAGAAGAAACTGCTAATCTTCTCCATGATAACTGTGTAGAGAAAAACACCATCACATCAAGCCATCACTGCCAAATTCATTAAAATAATCCTGAATTTTCTAAAGCACATTCACAGTTTTTTAAGAGTATTTGTACTTTCACAGATCCACTCTAGATTTGTCTCACAGGTAGTAGCCCTACACTGAATGAGATGGCAACCTTTAAATAAACAGATCTTTGCATCCAAAGTTTATTTTAAGAAATGCCTGGGTTTAGTATTTTTGTATTTGAAAAAAAGTAGTGGGAAATGGGAAGTAGCACTATTTACCAATAAATAAACTCAGTTCACAGAGAGTGAGTTATTCTCACATGGGGGAATGCTCACAGTGAATTTTCTGCACCATAAAACCTTCGCACATACAGCAGTAGATAACACGCTATGAAAAAGGGCTTCATTAGTCTCCTGCACTATCTGGACTAGGGCAGAGGCTGGTAAATCATGCTGGGAAAGTGTGAATAAATCTGCAGCTACTGGTTTAATAAAAACAGTTATTGAACAGAACTGTACCTTGTTTTCTATAGAGTGGTTAGCAGGCTGGGAGAATTGGTCTGAATTCCTTCTTTCCTAGATATAAGAGATCCCCCATGAAAGGTTCTTATTTTGACTCTGTTCTTGGAAATATAAGTTTCAACCTTAGTACTCAATGGGAAATATAACACAGTAAGAAGTTAACAAAATAAAGGATTGCATAGTAGCAAAGAAAAGAAATCAAAGCTTGCATTAAAAATTACATGATACTGGTATTTAGCACCCTGTTTAAGTAACTTTGAAATTATTTGGGTTAGCAGGAGCTGGTTTATTAATTAATAGCTAGGGCATACATTCAGCTAGTTAAAGCTGTAATCACCAGCTGGAAGATATTTACCTCATCAGTCCTTAAGTGGAAGTTATATTTTTCTGAGCTATTTTCCAATAACTTTCCTGTTTATATAACTAAAAGCACAAGTGATGGAGAGCACACTTATTTTATTATAGAAGACAATGATAAAAGAATTAATCTATTCGTTTTACTATGAGAGCTCTTTGCTGTATTTGCAAAGGCTAATAGATTACATCCATTACATAAAGTATTACTATCGCTGAAACCAAACATCTTGTCTTAAAAAACTAAAACCTTTGGTGCATCTGTGTAGTACATCACTTCTAATGCACTACAGATAAGAGTTTTCTTTCACATGCAAATGGATTAGAGACAAGACAGCCCTCTGACTTGTACAAAAGCTTGCTTTTCAATGGACCTTACGGAATCTCATTGCCTTTCATGAGTTTGACAGACTGACGCATTTTGCTAAAGGATATCAGGTCAGCATTGCCTTACTTGGGACACGCATAGCTGTCAGCTAGTCATGCAAGCAGAAGGCTGTAAGTCAGGATTTCTGAGCTTCAGTCAAAACCCTGGGACTCCTAAGTCTCTGAAGAATACGGTATTTACCTTTCCAAATGAGGATTCTGCCATTTCCCTAAGGATTATAAAGTCAATGAGCTATGGTTCACACGTACCTGTGTGAGGGAATGTCAATTTCACATGTAGGTTGATATGTGGCAAAATATATTGCTATCAAAGAATAGCTTTTTTAAAAAATTCAATCCCTGCTGCCCAGAGTACTCCGGAAGATGAAGGCAATGTGGTGATAGCAGTGGACTGTCCTGTAGTCAGCAGTTCCAATGGCTGTAGAATAGGTGCTCTTGCAGAGCAGTGACAATGTATGAAAGAAAATTCTCATGAGATGCATACTAACTAGATTGTCGCTTTTGCAGTTCAGTGGTATATTGCATGAAAGAACCTCTTAATGTCTCATTTAATTAGTGGCTTGCAATGCTTGAAAAACATGATTCATCTCCTAAAGAATCTATGAAGATTTCTCTTTTTGCCTTTGATTACAGATGAGAGATGCCAAAATGAATGCAGCCACACATCGTCAGGTGTCATACCAAGCACTCAGACTACTACTACTACAAAAACATTTCCATTTGGTCCTTCTACAAGACTACCAAAACCAGGTCACATAGTTTCTCTGCTCTCTAATCCATGTTTATTGAAAGCAAGCCAGCATTCCCACAGATTCTCCAACTCTTTAATAAAGTATCCACTTTTCAAATTTCTTCTGCCAATGTTTATCATAGGGAATTTGTCCTGACACGCTTTTACTCTATTTGCCAGAATGTTGAATTGTGGCCAACTTCATCTTTTAATCAAGATGGGTTTGCTTACATGAGCCAAACACTTGGAAATTTCCCATTCTCTGCTTCTACTTTAGCACTGAGGTCAGAAGAATTTGCCATGTATTTCAGTGAAGCACATTTAATACTTAATTGGCAGTTACTGTCTCATATCCTGCAGTTACTGGGAACTACTTCTGAGGTATGGGCCTGTCTGACACAACTGAAAATAACAACTGATCCTTGGGAAGAAGGTTAGCAAACGTATGTCTATTTTGCCATTCAAGACTGACATCAGCTCAAGATAATGGAGGTGTGTGTTTGAGCCAGTGAGAGTGGAAAGGAATACTTGCTGAATGCGCATGCCGTCTTAGAGAACTGCACATAAAAAGGCATGTGAGAGATCAGTTTGTCCTTTCAGGCTTAGTGTACTGAAGCAGAAGCACAAAGCACTGCAAAAAGGAGGAGGGTATGCATTAGAAAGAAAAAAGAAAAGAATGAAACCAAACCAAAAACCAAAAAGCCAGGCAACCGCTAGTATTTTGCTATGGTGGGCTTTATGGTATAAGAATGAAAAGTTGATGGGAAAATTATTTTCTCAGTGTGATAAAATGCCCCCTCCAGATTTATAATACAAGGATTCTCTTCTCCCCCTGTCTGAAAAAAGAAAGCTACAAACCACCTCATTTCATTACAAATACTTTCTTAAAATGCAGTTTGTTTCAGAAGATGAACCCTTCCTGGGTTTTCAACAGCTACTGTAATTGGTTTTCATAGAACTCTATTTTAATTGTAACACTGTTTTGCTACAGCCCTATTGTCTGTGTCCCTCTTCATTGTCAGTTACTTAAATGAAAAAATAAAGCTCAAAAGCACATTGTTGTAAGTGATTTCTATGTTTTAATTGTCTTATTTGAAACAGAGTTATGAATTTCATCTGTTGAGGCACAAAAATAAAATTCTTTCCTTAAATAAAAAAAAAAAGAAAAATTAAAAATAAAGATAGAAATCCATTAATCTTTTGCTTGTGTTTGTTGAGGCTGTCATTTCAGTCCTCTGTTACAGTTCTGGTAATATGTATAGCATTCCAGTGAGTGTATTGATTATACAGAAAACATTTTTCTTTAATAATGTTTAACTCTTTTCCTGCATATATAAATCTAGTGCTCCCCTGTTAAGATAGCACTTGCTATGCCACTGTCATCTCCCATCCTGCTCTTTCCCCACACTTTCTTACCAGTGTTCAGCTGCTAAGTTCAGCTTGTGGTGTCCTCATCCAGTCCAAGGACTGTCAAGTGTAAGGATTTGTTCCAGTGCCTTGTACCCAGGCAAGTATGGGAGATGGGATCTTGGTGATGGGAAGCTGCTGATCTATGGACCTTTAACCAGTCCTCACCATGTTGCCAGCCTTTTTCCCATTGTCCACACCTTCCTTTGCTGGTCATCATTGCCAAAGAAGAGGCACATCTGCCCTCATAGAGGGAAACAACTTTGCTTTGCTTTGGAAACAGATGTGCTGTCATCCAGCAGATAGTAATCCAGCAAACAGCACTTTTCTGCCTGGGTACGTCAGTACCTTCTGCTCTTCTTTCTCTTCAATGCCTGGTTTCATCTATGGAAACCAACCTGTGGGGAGGGCTGCAAGGAGGGCACAAGCAAGAGGCAGAAGCCTCTCAAGACAGACTCAGGCCTTAGGAAACATATTTAGCAGCTACAGAGTGATATCTAACAGCAAAATCTCTTATTGAGAGGAAAAAAATGCCTAAGTGACCTAATGGGGCTCTGAGACAACACGGCCAAGTCCTTCATGACTAGCATAGGGCACCAATAATGAGCAGAAGACAAAAAGGGGAAAGGGGCATTGTAGGACGCCCCAGAGGAGTGTGCAGAGGCATAAGGGCTGGTTCAGCATGACTCTCAGGGTGAGCTCCACTGGTATGGCCCATTGGAATGGACCCAAATAATGAACTGTGACTGCTCCAGGCTTGATACTTCTCCCCAGGCAATGGCAGGGTCTGACCCAACGTTGTTTGTACCTGAACTCCTGCTGAGCATGTGCACAAGTCAAGCAAGACTTTGGCTGGTGCTGGATCATGCTTTTGGGGCTGCTGGTGACAGCTCTTAGTGCCCTTCCCCAAAGTTGTCATCTGTGTTTTCCACACCCTGCCTGGTTCAGGCAGCCAGGCACCACAGTATTTGCTTGCAGCAGCATGATCTGGTGGCCAGTAGGCAACCAGAGTATCCCCTATAGGAGCCCTGTCTAGCTCATCAATTTCTGAGTGTGTGTGAAACATGACTGAAGAGTACAACAAAATGCCCACCACAGAGCCACTGCAGGGACAGTGCCCAGAGCTCCAGTGGGTGACTTCCAGCACGACACCTGCACAGCCTTTTTCCCAAAGCCACACTGATATCCTCAAGCTGGTGATGTAGAGGGAGCTCCAGGAGGTTTATGAGGACAAATAAGAGTTCAACTTTTGCATCTGGGACCTGTGTACTTCTTATGCCAGCCATTTAAGGCTAATGCTCTTTAATTACTGAGAATTACTGGCTCAGTAATTCCTTGTAGGGATGATCTTCTGAGAAGTGATACCTTTGGGCCAAAATAAAGGGGTTGTGGCTCTGAATTTCCATGGAGGTAAAAGACAAAGATGTTGCTCTCAAAAAAGCCCCACACAAGCCTGTGAAATAAATAATTTTATAGCAGAGAGGACCAGAACAAGTTGGAACACAAAGGCCAGGTGGTGTGAGAACAACCAAAGCAAAGAGTATGTGTTCCAAAACAAGGGCTTGACTTATCAGCGATTGGAAAGAATATATTCTGTTGCTGCTATGAGCATGCCAGAAGCTGCCAAGTAACTGCATCCATTTTTGATCTGTGAGCATCACAAATCTCCTTGAAGCTGGTAGGGTTTTACACCAGGTAAATGAAAGAATTATTTGACTTCTCCTTTAGAAAGAGCAGAAGCAAAAGAGACATCACAGCCCTGCGTCCAGCACACAGCTAACACAGTTCAAGCCACTGTAGTCTGCAAATATTCACCTTGCTCTTCTGCTTGAGATAAGGCACACTTTTCTTCCAGAAAAGAAAATTTATTTTTTAAAAGTTCAGCATATAAAAATGAATACATTTTTAATACCAGAAACAGTACTGTGTGCAGCTGCAATACTGCAAGTTTTCTGTTACATCAGTGTATTGGATTTCTTAACTATCACTTTTACTGACAGCTTGTGTCCTTGTGAGGACACCTCAGCCGGGCCTTTCTTCTCCAGAACAGAAGCATAGTTATGCAGGAGGAACTTTGTTGGAGCTTTGTTACATATTTCACAACTTTTCCTGTATTTGATAGGTTTCATTGTTGCTATGTCCTCCCTGAATGAGCTTTACGGACAAACTATGCAGCAAAACTCCAGTTGTTTGTACATTTTTAGGTGTAAACATACTTTGCATCAAATGAAGGCGCTAACAGCCTTTGTCTCTATAGTCCTTCTAAGCTCTTAACAGAGTTGTCTTGCCTCCTAAATGTGTGGCTGGCTTTCCTTAATACAGGACTAGCTTGTTTTGGTTGAATTTTCACACTTCTTTGGCTTCAGCAAAATGCTTGAAATTCAGTGGCTCAGAATCAGGAAGTCAGCCTCCCATTTAAAAAAATCACTAGTCTATTCCTCTTTCTTTCTTTTCTTTTTTTTTTTTTTTTTTTTTTTTTTTAATAAAAGT
>NDXB01003825.1:114027-131077 GCA_002631895.1 Agapornis roseicollis | reverse complement strand
GGCGCTGGACTCATCCTGCCCCAGAGCATTGTGATGCTGCGTGGCCGGGTGCTGGCACTATGATACGGGGGTGCCAGGGCCCCCGCAGCCCTGCCCACCGCAGCCCTGCTGCTGCTGCCCCTTTNCGGCCACTCTGGCAGTGGGACAGGGGAGGGCGCTGGACTCATCCTGCCCCAGAGCATTGTGATGCTGCGTGGCCGGGTGCTGGCACTATGACACGGGGGTGCCGGGGCCCCCGCAGCCCTGCCCACCGCAGCCCTGCTGCTGCTGCTGCCCCTTCCTTCGCCCAGCATCCCTTGGAGAAAGGCCTTTGGGCTGTTGGGCCTGAGGCAGTGCCTGTGCCCAGGAGGCCCAGGGCCATGTCCTTGCCCATGGTGGCCACACACTGGGCATTGCTGCGGGGTGTCCCTATAAATAAATCTCTATGTTCAGACCGTACCTATAAACGTTTTTATACCACGTACAGTCATTTGACTATGGCGATCCCAAAGGTGAAAGGAAAGGGGTTTGGTTTCCTCTTCATAAAGTTTGCCGAGACACAGAGAGCTCTTCCAGTGTTCAATGATTCCAGGTTCAGAGCAACTAAACACAGTGAAGAAATCACAACTAATTTATTAATATGGGAAAATATCGATATAATAAAAGATACAGTAAAGGATATTAATCATGTGTAGTTGTTTTACCAATCCCAAAGACCATGTGATGACAATCAGGAAACCACCTCCATGAATCGTCATCGCAGTGCGAGGTGTCCCACCCAACCTTAGCAGGCATCTCCATTGATGCAACACTGACCTGGATGTTAGGAGGTTCTGCTTCACCACATAGCATTGGGCTCGGGCTTTTATAGTAGCTAAAATGCACACTCATTCTGATGCATGGGGCCAGCCTACATCAGGAGTGGCCAGCTATACAAAAAGGGTCTCTGGGGTTCAGGACTTTTCTGGAATTTCCAATGCGGGACTTTGCAGGGAGGAGCCACCATGGACGATCACCTCATGTGTCAGGCTCACCTAACACAAGAGCATACGGGATTTCTTTACCATTCCTTATCAATACACCAATTGGCATTTGCTTCTACACTGCTTGTGCTGAAGTCTTCTTGCAAAGAAGAATTTAAGAAATCTCTTCTGTGTTTGTTACACATGGTGTTTAGATATTTGCTTGTGTTTGTTAACATTCATGTGTCTAGTTTAGAGGTTTACCTCTTATATTGGTACTTGAATGCAACACTTCACTGACTGATGCCTAATTCCATGTTCTTGATAGCTCAGTAAAGTGTTTTGATCCCAGTTTGGTTTAAACTGCGTAGACCGTGCACTCAGGAAGAACAAGTAACTGACTCAGTTGTGTAGAACAGTTTTAGAAACCTCACCTAAGTATCATTTAAGGGTCCTGCAGAGGGCAAAGGCTGAGAGATTGGCAACAACTCCCCCCAGCACATTTATTCAAATCCTTGAAATGGAAAATGACCACTGGTCTCTCTCCCATAGGCTTATTTCTTGTGCAGTCTATTATGTGGAACTCCCTTGGGATCTGCACTGCAAATAGTCCCTCAGGCCCACGTCACAGCTTGTCATGCAGAACTGTATTCTATAGACCCATCATAGAAGGCCACAGATTGGTCAGGCAGGATTTCCCCTTAGTGAAGCCATGCTGGCTGTCACCAAGCACCTCATTGCTATTCATGTGCCTGAGCATCCTTCCCAGGAGAATCTGCTCCAAGATTTTGCCAGACACAGAGGTGCCAAGGTGAGCAGCTCCAGAGAGGAGCCTTCAACACCAGAGCAAGGGGAAACCCTGCATCCAGGAGCCTAAGATTTGAGTGGTGAGAGCCACAGACGGAGCCTCGAGCCCTCGTCAGGCCTTGCCCAGGAGCCGCAGCTCTGCTGAGGTGAGCAGACACTCACAGGGGCCAGTGCCAGGAGGAATGGCCCTGCCCTGGGAGGGGAAAACCCACCCCAGGGAGCACGGGAACACCGTGTGGCAGTCACACCTTTGAGTGTAGAAAGTGCCTCCACTGGTCTCTTGAGGCATCAATCCTCCAGGTCAAAGGGGGGAACCTTGAGAAGGCCAGGCGGATTTGGCAGGTTAATAAATGGTTAGAACCGTGGTGCCATAGTCAGGGGTTTGGGTATTTATAACATGGGACTAGATTTTGGAGGCCAGGTCTAATTGGAGGCTGGTGGAGCTGGTCTGTCAAGAGCTACTGAGCAACTCCAGTTCGGAATGATGACATTGTGAGGTGGTCATGTATTTATTGAAACACACTGATTATAACATGTGCATAAAAATAGAATGCTGCAATTTATGTAGTAGTTACTGACCATATCTCCAGCTGACAGAAAATTAAATGCTAGAAGGAAAAGCATTCAAGACACTGCTCTTGAATTTAGTTCCTTATGGTGCTGTATCAATGTAATGGCACTCTGACGGCACCAGAATAGTGAGCTGTAATTGCTTGTGTCAGACTTACAGTCCTCTGAATGGATATGAAAGCAACAATGACAGTAATAAATGCTTCAAGAAAATCATTCCAGCCTATAGACTATGGGTCAGCTGCTGAGTAAGGAGCTGGGATAGTCAAACATCAGAGGCAGCCAAAAAGGATCAGCTATACTTGCACCTGTCTCTGTTTTTCTACTTCCCCAAATGCTCAAAAAAAATTTAAGAACATGTTGTGCTCATCTTGGAATGGCTTAATCTAAATTTTTCTTGCCATGCATCAGACAATTTTTTTCTCTACTTGAATGGTCAGATTTGGGAACCACAATGAGATCAGAAAGAGAGATAGTAAACCACAGCAAATGTGCTTAATATTTAGTGAGACTGATGGTCTCAGTTACCCTATCTTGTTTCTTGTGCCCTATATTCTCCACTTGCCCTGTTAGACACTTTGTATATTTTGAATGAGGAAATTGGGTAATTTTAATTTTTGAGTATTTTTTTTCTGAAAGGCTTGTTTTAATACATGACTTTAAATTATTTTTCTAGTGGTAAAGCCAACACGAAACAAAGTCATTGTCCCAGACAAGAAGTAGAAAATATGTCTGTGAAGCAATCCAGTATGCTACCGTTACTGAAGCAAGTTTAAGCTTGAATTAAAAAATATTATTCTTATTCTGTAGTCAAACATTTTGAGATTTTTGACTAACACCTGAACATAGCAGAACTGGATCCTGATAAGAAAATTAGTTTTACCCCAAATGCTTTAAAGTTCTGAGTGATGGAGAAGCTCTGATTGATGACAGAACCATGGCTTCACTAATGGCTTCAGAAAAGGTATTTCCAAGCTTCATTTGTGTGTGTATTTTGTATAGCACTGTTTTTGCCAAAACATTCTGAGTCTAGCCCATAAAGAATCACCTAAGTGTTGCATTTATTAGCATTAGAGTCCACACCATTAATATAAAAACTCAAAATAACAGTACCAGTGCTTGGATATGATGTTGCTTTACCTCAACGCAAATTAAACTCAGTTGCTATTTACACGTGCATATGTGGTACCATGGTTCTAAATCATTTAACATTTCCTTATTTTGGGGAAAGAAAAAAAAAATTGTATATTAATTTAAATAAAGTTATTACTATAGAACTTTTTTTTAAAAAGAAAGAAATGTAATAGCAACTTCATGAGGTGACAAAGTTGTGGAAAAGTTTATGCAAAAGTTGTTAAAAACCTGTTTAAAACAAATTTATTTATTAGCTGAAAAGTAGTGTAGTTTTTTTGGCTAAAATATTTTTCAATTGAATACAATGAAAGAAAAATACCATAAAGCCTGGGTTTTGGTGGCAATTTTTTAATGGCTCATCACTTCTTTTTGTTTGTGTTTTTGCTTTCAGTCATAAACAATGAGGCACTTAACTTCAAAGAGAACATAACAGAAGATATTTCTACTTGTTAATTTTGCACTGAAAAGGCATACTAGTAGCATGAGAGGGATCTCTTACAGAATAAGTATTTCAGAAGTCTTTAATGACAAAAACTTACATCAAATGTTCATAAAAGTATTTGCAAAGTTCTATCATTAATAATAACTTTTTTTGTTGTTGTTTTATTAAGTCTCTACTGAAATCCCCTATCTCTTTTCTTATTTATATCATCAGGGGTTGAATACTGCTGTATTTCCCAGTGTGCCAGATGGTTGGAGAAATGAAGATACAATCACCTCTCCTGAAATTTACATAAAAATGAATGTACAAACTGAGATGAAATTAAAATGAGGGGAAAAAACTCACAATGACCTTGATGAACAGGGAAAAAGGAGAGACATGGTGAAAAGAAACAGCAAGTGATGTAAGTGGAACTGTAAAAAGTCTCCTACTGTTTAAAGTATGACAATTCAAGAATTCTTCTGTTTTTATTTATGATGTTGTGAATTCTCCTGTTGCCTGGGGAGGTAAGGCACAGAGCCTGAGACACAACTATGGGCTTACTCCTGAGATACAGCCCTTCAGTTAAAAAATGAAGAAAACTGGTATTCTGTTTCTTTTGCTTCCATTTTTTATTAAGTTCTGACCTTCCTCAAATTTATTGTAACACATTTTACAGAACATGTCTTCATTTTGAATTAACTGCATTAGAATAATTTGGAAGAACACAAGGCACCTAACCAGAGCTCTGGTCTCTTATAGTTTAGTAGCATTCAATACTTAATAGCTTTCTGCTTTTCAGAAGTTTTCTTCCAAGATGAAGATGAGAGCTCAGGGAATCAAACAGAATATAGAACTCCTGGCTTCAAGCCACACAGCCAGAAAAATCCACTAGCTATAATTACTAGTAGTCATTACTGCTGAGCATTTAAGCAGTCTTCATAAAATGATCAAAATAATAAATAAATGAAAAAAAATTAATACATATGATTACTGCTGTTATTCCATAATTAAAGACAGAGTATGGCTGGTTGTGTACAACTCGAAGACGATACCTGAATCTATAAAAACATCCTTTGAAGCCAAGTAACTTTGCATTTTATTGATGATCAGACATAGTACAGCTATTCGTATCTCAAGGTTGGTTGTCTGAGTTGAGAGAACCAGGACTTCTTATGGATCTGATAGGTATTTTTTTGTGGCATCTAAAACCTAAATTGAAAGCAGATCAGCTTAACTATATTTTTCCTTAAAGAAAAATCCCTTCCACCTTTCACCTCACTATTACAAGAGGTTCTTAAGGGGCTTGAGATATATGCTGAAAGTAGTTTGCTAAAGGTTATGTTGCTTCTGCTGTGATATATTTTTCACACGGACAGAATGAGAAGGCTGCAGCTTCCAGTCAATCAATGTTTGATGTGATAACAACGCTTTAAAAAGTACAGTTTAACAGTTGCAAACTTTCACTTGAAATATGGCATTTTTGTGCCACCTTGTAGAAAGTTCATAGCAATTGTTGAAGACAGTAAGAAATTACCAGTATGCAGTTTTAAAACCTCTGCTGTACTTTAAATTTCATACCTCCAGATTCAACTTTTTTTTTTTTTTTTTTTTTTTTTAAAACCCCGAAATCAGCATGATCTGAATTCACTAGTTCTAGACCTGAGATGCACAGAATCACAGCTCCCCGTTGGCTCATCACCTGTCCCAGAAAGAGTTCTGTACTCTCCAGCCTATCACTGACATAAACAGCTACCCCCCCCTCCCTGTCTGCCTGTCAGGTCTTTCCTAGAGCCTATAACCTTCCGTTCCAACACTCCAGTCATAGAAGGCATCCCACCATGTTTCTGTGATGCCAATGATTATCATATCCCCATAGCCATGTACACATCTCAAATTCCTCTTGTGTATTCCCCATACTGTGAGTGTATCTGAGCCAAGCTCCAAATGAAGCTAACTCATTGGCTGGAGTGGCTGAAACATCTCTGTATCACTCCAAGCATTTATTACAGGTGCTAGCAACTGACTGGGAGTGTTAGGATGGACTGATGCCCCTCTCCCCCAACACATCTAGTTTAAAGCTCCTTGACCAGCCCAGCAAGCTTCCTACCAAAGCAGCTCTTCCCCTTGTCAGACCAGCTCCAGCAGCCTCCAGTAGACCTGGCCTCCCAAATTGAGTCCAATGTTCTCCCAAACCCCTGACTATGGCACCACCATTTATTAACCTGCCAAATCTGCCTGGCCTTTTCAAGATCCTCCCCTTTGACATAGAGGATTGATGAAAAAACTATCTGAGCCCCAGAGCACCTCATCACATCTCTCAGGGCTCTGTAGTCCTCCTTGGTGATTCCCAGGCTACTGTTGCCAATATCACTAGCACCCACATAGACCACAAGAAGTGGATAATAGTCAGCAGGACTTACTAGACCAGGCAGCCTCTCAGCAGCTTCCCTGATCTGTGCCCCTGGTAGGCAACACACATTCCTTGAGACTGGGTCAGGCCAACAAATACCTTTCAAAGGTATTTTGAGCAGAGGCACAGGTGCCTCTGTACTTTTCAAAGTAGAGTCACCTACTACTATTGTGAGGAACAAAATTACATTTCGCTTTAGTCATGGAGTTGTGTGAGAAGAAGGGGGGTAGTTGTTCCTTCTTGCTGGGAATCATTGCTTAAGTAAGAAGTTGCTTGTGGCTCTTGTCCTGAAAGAAAAAAAGGCGGGAATTGTTGCAGGCAGTTTGACATGGTAGGCAGTTGGAAAGAGTGTAAGTGTCCAGCGGGAAAACAGACAGGGACACCCACCGTCTGCAGGAGATTTTAAAAAGGTCTCCCATTTTGAAAGGAGGGTGTCACCTTGGTATGACACACTTGACTCAGCTGAGTCATTTTTATTAATAAAACAGTTTTGCTTCGATGACTTTCTCCTTCTTTATCAGCAAGTGAGCTTTGTTTCTCACACTATGATCCCCTGCTTTTTCCTGGAGGCACTAGTAGTGATACTCTTCAGAGGTGCATCAGCAGGATGTTCATTTGGTGCAGTGTGTGTTTCCTCATCAGCCCCCTGCAGAACTGTAAAGCAGTTCTGGGTGGGGATATTGGATTTTGCTTTTAATTGTCCTCTTGTTCCCTTGTTTGTTTGTTTTTGGTTTTGTTTTTNAATATTTCAATTTTTTTCTCCACCTCAGACCATCTTTTCTTTCTTTCTTTTTTCTTTTGTTTCCTTTTTTTTTTTTTTTTGGTTTTTGTTTTTTTTTTTTTTTTTGTTACTAGCTCCCAACTTCCTGGATTCATGCCCTCTTCCTTTTTCTGTACGCACTATGGTACACGCTTGAGGCCCCTGCAAAGTTTTGGCCTGGAGCAAGCATTCCTGCTTCCTCTCAGCTTCCCTGACATCTTGAAGCCTACTGACAGCGTCCCGCAACTCAGCCCCTGCTGTAGCAGGACCTGCATCACGGAGCACCGAGTGCAGCCCTGCCCATTGTGTACCCTCCCCTCACCAGACCAGTGCAGGCACTCTCTGCACCCCGAGCTCTGCACTGCAGGATCCTCTCTCACCGGCTTTGTCCGGTGCCGACGCCGCCACCGCCGGGACAGCCAGAGCAGAGCTCCCAGCCCTGGCCCTGGCCCTGGCCCTGAGGTGAGCGCTCTCCACCACGCCCGCTGCCCGCTCGCGCTACCGGCGCCAACCGCCGTCCCGCGCGCAGTTTCCGCGCTCCCTGGGGCGGGTTTTCGCCGCTCCGGGCGGGGCCGTCCCTCCTGGCTCCGCCCCCTGTCAATCCCTGGTCTCAGCGGAGCTGCCGGCTCCTGTGTGAGGGCTGGTTTCGAGACTCCTGAGCTGAGGCTCCTGGATGCGGGGTTTCCCCTCGGTCCGGTGCTGGAGAGTCCTCTGGATCTGCTCACGTTGGGAAATTATGTATACTACATGTAGTAGTATATATCTGCTAAATATCATCCATATAGTACTAACTTTGACTACATGGTTGCATAGATGATTTTTTTTCTATCAGAAAAAAGCTATTTATAAGAATATATACATAACTACTTGAATATATTGGCAAATATAATATTATAAAAAAGTAATAAAACCAGTTTGTAACGTTGGCTTGCTAATGAGTATGCAAAAAAGAACATGTTGGGTTCTCAACTGTGAAAGTCAATTTTATGACTTCCTTGGTAAGAAACAGCATTTTTTACTCAGAACTGTTTTGTGGTACAACAGTTCTGTGAACAGCTCAGTGTTCTACCAGTCATTTGAGAAGTTTCTTTTGCAACGGAGTACAGAAGATCTTGAAAAACAAAGTAAAGGAAACGGATAAAAAGTAACGGAAACTGGGACTTTCAGAGCTAGCAAATACATACCTGGAATTCTTGCTTGAACTGTTTACTTTCACTGGGTTAAGTCAGACTTTGAGAGTCCTTTTGCATTGTAAAACCTCAAAGAATGGTGATGTAAAAAATGATATCAAAAAGATAGATTATTCTTAATACTGAAGACGCACTGAAAATAACATTGTGCTGCAAACTGGGGAAAAATGAGTTGCAATACCTATACTGATCTAAAACTTTCACTAAGAAATCAGGGTCTATTGGCTTGTGCACAAAAACAATGAAACAAATGGGTTGGTTTAGACTAACTCTTCAACAATTGTTGAACTACAGTTTTTCTTTTAAAGAAACAATTATATCCCTCATTTCAGTTTTCTAATGAAAATGAGAGTGTAATAATTAGGCCTCTCTAATGAATCTTTGTGAGAAACTCAACACAAAAATGTACAATGGTTACCACATCAAAATTTATAATTACCAGGTTTTATATAAAATCAGCTTCATAATGATGATAACATATTCCTATACTCTGAATGCATTAAAATATGCATCAGCATGATGAAGGAGCATCAGAAACCCAAAAATTCCTGAGATATTTCAAAAAGAGTTAATTTGACTGACAGAGCACTTTAACATAATTTTATGTGATATGCTTTCAATGAGAAGAACAAGTATTGACTACAAACCTAATTTTCATACACAATTTTGCAGCTTTTACCAGAAACTATGTCAGAAGCAGTATTCATTCCAAGCAGGACCTGCAGACTATTTGTGATGCTTCTATCTTGGCAGGAGAGCCCAAAAATTTATGATTTATGTTCTCTGACACAGGTTAGGCAGACAGGAGGCTGATATACTAAATACAACTGCTATTGTAAATTTACTTGGCATTTCATTTTTCAGTCATGCTGATGGTTATTTTCATACATTTTCAATCCATCATTTGCTGCTAAATCCAATTAGTTTGATTGGCAGATTTAGCTTCCCAGTGGGTCTCTGTCAATATTGTGTAGCAATAAATACCTTGAGAGTCTTTTTTTCAAATCTTTCCTTGGTTATTTGGTTTTACCTCACCCAGCTAACTATTGATTAGCTGCTTTTGCAGAGCTCTCACCCATCCGTTGAGGCGATCAAGCCAGCTGAAGTACATAGCGATCAAAATCTTTTGAAAGAGGCAGGAAATCATGCCAGGGCTGGACATGATTAGAAGCCCCTGCCTGGGTCCAGCTTTGAGATGCGACTGCCAGGAGCCGGGGCCTGGCAGTAGGGAAAGCCGCAGAGTGGGGAGGAATGGCATTGGGAACCCTGTGTCCCTGGCTGGGAGCCTTGCCCAGGGAGGCCCCAGGCCTAGCCCTGGGCCCAGCCATGGGCCTGCCAGTGGGATACCCATGCCAGACTCAGAGCCACCCCATCTCCGTGGCTCTGCCATGGTCCTGAGTCTATGGCAGGCCTTGATCAGTGGCCTTAGCCCAATTCTGCTCACCATTTCTGGGCACAGTGGAATGGGGGCACTGAGAGAAATTCCTTCCCCACTGCTGGCCCTCACTGCACTCTGGTTAATGGTGCTTTAAGCTACTATGTGGTCACTGAAAGGGGGTGGTAGAACCTACACCTTGTCAGTCTGGCTGAAGGACACAGAGCTGAATTTGATCTTAAACTAAGTTCAGGTAGTTTAAAATATATAACCTCCTCTGGCTGCTGGCTCTTTCTGTGCAGCTCAGAGCTGTGCACACTTGTTTCACATTTTACAACCAGTTTCAGTTCCTCTTTTACCTCTTCCATGCCACCCCGAAAAATGTACATTGCATTACTTTGCTCTTGTCCCCTCATCTTTGCCCTCCCTGAAGGAAACCTCGGGTTCTCATTCTCTGCTCTGACCTCTGCATTGGGCACCCCAAGAAGTCTCTGAAACTACGTGGTTAACATCAGCAGTCAGGTTTTGCTTTTTCTTAGTTATTGTATGCAATGTTCTAAATTTGCAGGTGGATTGTAAGTCCTCTGCCTGGCAAACTGAGGCAGTGCTGACCTCTCACAAACAAGACATTTCCAGAGGAGGGGAAGGAAAATGTAGGGAAACGAAGAGAAAAAGGGAAGGGAAGAAAAAAAAAGGAAAGAAGGGAAAGGAAAAAATTACTTAAAAAAGAATTCCTGTATGATTTTGATGGCACTTAATAAGAAGTAAGTGTTGAAGAATCTGTCCTATGATGCTGATATAAGGGGGAAACTACAGCAGGTGTTAAATTTCTTGAAGGCAATATTTTTAATTATTTTCACCATAAACTAATTAACAGATTTACATACAAATGATCAGAAAAATCATTCTGCACTCAGCAGCACACATGCTGTCTTTTTCATACATAACAATGAGTCTAAATCCTTGATTCAGTCTTAATTAGAAAGCTGTAACTACTTCTTCTATAGTATTTTGTTTTCTGGATATAGTGGGCAGGGAGATGTATAATAATTAAAGCTGAAATACAGTGATAGATGATTAATTTATAGAGAAGTTCAATGAAGTGTGTCAAAGAAAGGATTAAGTAAGAAGTTAGTTGGGTTAGTTGGCATGTTTCTCTACTGAACTGGTAAAATGCTATGTTCATAGATAAACTATGTGGATTCTGAGTAACATATTCAACAATGGCACAAGTTTATGTATGCAGTAAGGCTTGCTGGCAAAATGGATTAATATATTACTTTTTCTTTAAAGACTGAACTCTAAATTTTCATTAAGCACAAGAAAAATCTGTTAGAGAACCTTGAGCATGGCTCTGTGGTGATTTGTCTCCCTGAACTTGTTTGAAGCCAGGAAGAGGAGTAATATGAGACATGATTAAAGGTAAAGTACAATAACAGACCTATGAGGAGAAACTTTATTAGCCTTTGTTCCTTCCATAAATAATCCTCTTATTTTTTCAGTGCCATTTTCTGCGATTGATTCCTATAAGAGCAATAGTAACGGTTTCTGAATTTTTTCAAGGAGTCAGGCTATGATATGTCATATTTGAATAAAAATATAGGAAAATACAGGTCTTTTTTTTCTTAAAAAAAAGGCTGTCTTTATCTTGTCTCATTTGTGACTGTAGGTAACAAATTGACAGTCATGATTCAAATTTATGAGGTACTGCAAAAATAAAATAGGACTAGTTGCATTTTTAGAGGGTTTTTCATATATCAGCTCTAGTCCTCATGCTCTTACATGAAGTGGAAGATTTTGTTTTATATTCTATAGGTGCTGTTTATGTATAATCCAAACGTTAACTAACACCACCATCACCACCACCACCACAACCACCACCAGAAGTGGGCATGTAAACATACTTAACCAAACTAGGGACAGTGTTATCCTGATACAGCAGTGCTTATGAGCATTTCCAAGTCATGAAGAAAATGCTTCTCTTTAGTTAAAAAAAAATAGGTTATTAATATCTTTTGTGAAAAATGAATTTAAGACAGCATTGTTGACACCTAGAGTGGAAACCTGAAGGTTGTGTTAAAAAGAATTATTAGTCTGGAAGATGGTCACTAATGAAATTCTTTGAGTAGCAGTTACTCATCAGATCATACTTAATCTTTTGGTTGATAAAGGCAAAAGGTTATTGTATACTAAAAAAATATTCTCATGATGCAAAATGAAAAAGAAATAAGAATGTAGAGTGCTAGAAAATTAAATGAGATTATCTGGAATACCTTGTGCAGAAGAATAATAGTAAAGGATTAGTGTCCTAGCTAAAATCAAGGTCATACACTGGATTACTAATGACCAGAAATTCTTCTGTAAGCTTGCTACTTAGTTTTGATACAACTGGAAGACACATTTGATGAATTAGCCCAGCATGCCTATTGAGAACTGTCATGCTGCCATTACAAGAACAAACATAATCCTTATCAAAGACATATGGCAAATCCGATATTATCGCTTAATGTACTTTATTTGGCATACCAAACTCAAAAAAGGTCTTTTGTGTTAGATCAGATTCAGTGAGACAGATCCCAAGAACTGTTAGCATGATGTCTAGACCAGGCAACCTGACAGCAGTTCTTAAGTATTTTGCAGAAGGACAGGAGGCTAGCTTGCATATCCTTCAAAAAAGCCTGGAGTCAAGGTTAACATTTGCAACTTGTGAAGTTTGAGAAGGAGAACATACTATTTCAAAGCTGGGTCTGCATTCAACTGACTTACTGAGCTTCTGCTTGGCTTGGAGCTCAGGCAGGACAGGTTCATGTCTGATTCTGAGCTGAACTTGCTCATGTATTGTTGGTCCCCAAATTTACAAGATAAGCTTCACTCCTCATAGGAATACAGAAGCTTTTCAGATAGGTTAATGGCAAATGGCAAACCCTCTTGTTAACAGATGACTGTTCTTTTGTACATGTAAATATGAAAAAATGGGCCTTGAACATTGCCAGGGATAGAGCATTCACAACTTCCCTGGCCAACCCATTCCAGTGCCTCACCACCCTAACAGGAAAGAATTTCTTCCTTATATCCAATCTAAACTTCCCCTGTTCAAGTTTTAACCCATTATCCCTTGTCCTGTCACTACAGTACCTAATAAAGAGTCTCTGCCATCCTTGTAGGCCCCCTTCAGATACTGGAAAGTTTGCTATGAGGTCTCCACGCAGCCTTCTCTTCTCCAGGCTGAACAGCCCCAACTTTCTCAACCTGTCTTCATACGGGAGAAGCTTCAGTCCCCCAGTCATCCTCGTGGCCCTCCTCTGGACTTGTTCCAACAGCTCCATATCCTTTTGATGTTGAGAACACCAGAACTGCACACAATACTCCGAGTTCTCTCAAGAGCGGAGTAGAGGGACAGGATCACTTCCCTCAACCTGCTGGTCACACTCCTTTTGATGCAGCCCAGGATATGGTTGGCTTTCTGGGATGCGAGCACACACTGAAGCCAGCTCATGTTCAGTTTCTCATCTACCAGCACTCCCAAGTCCTTCTCCGCAGGGCTGCTCTGAATCTCCCCTTTGCCCAACCTGGAGCTGTGCCTGGGATTGCTACAACCCAGGTGTAGGACCTTGCACTTGGCATGGCTAAACTTCATGAGGTTGGCATCAGCCCACCTCACAAGCATGTCAAGGTCCCTCTGGATGGCATTCCTGCCCTACAGCGTATCCACCGAACCACACAGCTTGATGTCATCGGCAAACTTGCTGAGGGCCCACTCAATCCCACTGTCCATGTAAGTGACAAAGATGTTGAACAAGACCAGTCCCAACACCGATCCCCGAGGGACACCACTCGTCACTGGCCTCCATCTGGACATAGAGCCATTGACCACAACTCTTTGCATGCAGCCATCCAGCCAGTTCTTTATCCACTGAGTGGTCCATCTATCAAATTGATGTCTCTCCAATTTAGAGACAAGGATGTCATGTGGGACAGTGTCAAACACTATGCACAATTCCAGGTAGATGATATCAACTTCTCTACCCCTGTCCATCAGTTCCATAGCCCCATTGTAGAAGGCCACCAGATTAGTCAGGCAGGATTTCCCCCTATTGAAGCCATGCTGGCTGCCACCAAGCACCTTGTTGTTTTTCATGTGTCTTAGCATGCCTTCCAGGAGAATCTGCTGTAAGGTTTTGCCAGGCTTAAGGCTGAGACTGACTGGTCTGTAATTCCCCGGGTCATCCATTTTCCCCTTCTTGAAAATGGGGTTTATATTTTCCTTTTTCCTTTTCCTTTTTCCCCGACTGCCATGATTTTTCAAATGTGATGGACAGTGGCTTACAACATCGTTTGCCAGTGCCTTCAGCACCCGCGGATGGATTTCATCAGGTCCCATGGACTTGTGTACGTTCAGGTTCTTAAGATGTTCTCGAACCAGATACTCTCCTACAGTGGGCCCAAGGTCTTCATTCTCATAGTTCCTGCATCTGCCTTCCAAGACTTGGGTGGTGCAATCAGAAGCTTTGTCATTGAAGACCAAGGCAAAGAAGTCATTCAGAACTTCAGCCTTCTCCAAATCCATGGTAGCCAGTTGTCCCGATAGGTTCCAGAGGGGGCTATGCTGTCCCTGGTCTGTCTTTTATTCACTAAGTACCTATAGAATCTCTTTCTGTTATTCTTAACATTCCTAGCCAAGTTTAATTCTAACTAGGCCTTAGCTTTCCTCACCTGGTCCCTAGCTTCCCAGACAACATCCCTGTATTCATCCCAGGCCACCTGTCCTTGCTTCGACCTTTTACAAATCTCTTTTTTCCTTTGAATTTTACTCAGCAGCTCCTTATGCATCCAAGGAGGTCTCCTAGCCCTCCTGCTGCTCTTCCTTCTAGTTGGGATGCAACACTCCTGAGCTTGTAGCAGATGATCCTTGAATATCATCCAACAGTCCAGGGCAGTGAGTTTGCTTCACGCTCTTCTCACTGTCTTGCGGATCTCAAATTCTACCATTTCATGATCGCTGCATCCAAGTCTGCCCTGGATCATCACGTTTCCAATGAGACCTTCCCTGTTTGTAAGCATGAGGTCAAGCATGGCACCTCTTCTTGTTGGCTCCTCTATTACTTGCAGAAGGAAGTTGTCTTCCACACAATTGAGGAACCTCCTGGATTGCTTGTGCCGGGCTGTACCGTCACTCCAACAGATATCAGGATGATGGAAGTCCCCCATGAAAACAAGGGCCTGTGAGCATGAGGCTTTTCCTATCTCTCTGTAGAGTGCTTCATCCACAGAGTCCTCTTGATCAGGCGGTCTGTAACAGATCCCCGCAGTAATGTCTCCCATAGGTGTTCTCCCTTTAACCATGACCCACAAACTCTGTGTTTACTGCTCACCTGTCCCCAAACAGAGTTCCATACTCTCCAGCCTACCCTTAACATAAATTCCAACTCCCCCTCTCCATCTGCTGGGCCTGTCTTTTCTAAAAAGCCTGCAACCTTCCATTCCAACACTCCAGTCATAGGAGCCATCCTACCATGTTTATGTGATGCCTGTTATATCATACCCCTGTAGACATGCACATATCTCTAATTCCTCTTGTTTGTTCCCCAGGCCAGCTCATTGGCTGGAGCAGCTGGAACATCTCTACATTGCTCCAAGCATTTATTATAGGTGCTGGCAACTGCCTAGGTATGTTGGGATGGAGTGATGCCCCCCTCCCACAACACATCTAGTTTAAGTCAACCTTGACCAGTATGGCAGGCCTTCTACCTAAACCGTTCTCCTTTGTCAGAGCAGCTCCACCAGCCCCTTCCTGCTTTGTTTAAGGGCAGTGTTGAAAAGATGAAGCATAGACTTTTCAAAACTGGATATGAAGATTTTTTTTTTTAATATTAATATTGTATATCAATTTCGTGTGTGTATATATTTGGGTATTTGTGTACATGTCCTGTACCTATGTTAAGAACAGTTGTACATACTGGCAAGGGAGCACATCTCCATGATGCATGTTTCAGATACAAAGAACAGTAGCTGATTCTATCACTGTGTCTTTCTAGCATTTTCCTAATTGTGTTTCTTCTTGGTGCATTTACTCATTTAATTTTCTGGAGAAAAAAAAAAAGTGTTTTCTAAATTGAAGAGTCTACAATGAAAAACAAAACTCACCACCATTCTGAATAGTGTGAACAGAATTATCATAAGTTTTTGCTGTCTTATGGTTGCTTAGACCATTAAATCCTAAGTTTATCATTTTTCCTATTGAAGGCTGATATACAGCCTGCAAATTGCAATAAAGCCTAGATGTTATTCCAAAGATGCATCAGGCCTTGTCAAAGCCAAGAAGTAGTTCTGTTCGTGCATGAGAGGAGAAAGAAAAGATATCCTTTACCCCACTGAAACCATTAATGATTCCTTGAACAAAAGTTTTATGTTCCCAGTGGACTCCCTCAAGCAAGAAAAGTCTCAAACTATTATGCCTTCCAGTGAGTGCTCCAGCCATGTTTTTTGAACAAGAAGCTCAGTGGTTGGGAGCTCAACAGTTGGAACAGGGGAAAACCAATCTGTATTGAAAAATCTTTGCTATGACATCTGTTTGAGTCCTTGGTGGCTGAGAAAAATGATGACAAAGAAGCAACCATTTTCAGATGAAATACCAAAACATGTCATTTGTAATCTCTGACGTATAATTTTAGTTTGGGAATTAGTATTTATTTTCCTTCATTAAGTATTCACTTTGGAAAGGTGAGTTTGTTTAGGTAGAATGATAGCTTCATAATACAAGCAAAAAAAAAGAAAATTATATTTGTGAATGAATGTTATAGGTAATCATACAGTAGCCTCTTTATAGTTAAAGATTAAAAACACTGACTTTTGTGACTTTGAGCGACTCATTTATGACTGGCAGACATTATTATTACTACTTTTCTTAAAGAGCAATTTCCAATTCAATTTTTAGTTACTAGATTTGTGGTTAAAGAAGAATTGTTATTATTATTTCCTAAAATGGAGACAGTTCAGACAGTGGTGTTGAGATGCAGAACTTAGTATTAATTATGTTTTAAATCCCTCCCATCCCCCAATCATTTAATAATATATCTCTCCTAGAAAAAATAAGTGCCTAACAAAACCAAATGTGAATTTTCTGAAAGATCGATGAGATCTATTTCAAAGGAGCAATTTGAAAGCAAATAATTGTACACTTGGAATATATCCATTGACAAATTTGTAATTTTAGAAATGCTCATTAGGCTTCAGCAAAATTGTAGGCATATCAAAGAAGTGGACTCCGAGTCTGTCTTTCAGAGACTTTCTGAGGTGGACTTCCCTCACAATTCTCAGGAAAGGAAATTTCTTTTTTCTTCATCTGGTGTGCCAGAACAGCCAGCAGAAGAAACTGGGTTTGACTCTTCCCAACATTTCTGAGCAGCCTGATTCAGTTTCTACCAAAAAAAAAAAAAAAA